>OY743224.1:151721711-152000582 GCA_963555765.1 Orthonevra nobilis
TAAATTTAATTCGTAAGAAAAAATGTAAAAAAATTATCTTTCACTCCATTATTTGTTATTGAAAAATTAAACAATTTTATTTTAACTGAATTTTGGTGAAGCATTTTAAGCAAGGATTGATGCTTTTTTGCCGCATTTCTTTCTTCTGTTTTTTGCTATTTTGTCAAAAGACCTTAAAAATCGCTTGTTGGTTGTTTTCCTGTGCTTCCGATGTCTCTTGTGTTGAATTTGAATTTGTGTTGTGGATCGTTATAATTTTTGAATTTTAAAAAATTACTAATAAGCTCACAACTGTTCTTGAGAGATGAAAATTGGATATCATCGACATGTTCCTTACTTTGTAATTGTAATCTGTACCTACCTTAAGCTAATTTACATCCTCTGCTTGTCTTGTTCTCTTTCCTGTTGGAGCTTGGTTTAGACTCCCTCCTGTCATTTGATTTTGACACAATGACGGATCACCTTTCACTTTAGTCGTTTTAAGCTTGCAGCTTTTTCAAAGGATGTTCCACTAAAAGATGTCCAGAGGTTTGCTGAAACAACGGGTAAATCGGCGTGCTAATCGAAAACCAAGCTCAACTTATGATTAGGAACCTCTTAAAAAATCGAATCCACTAGACTCCACACCTGCGACGGAACGCAGCATCGAAGCATTCGTCGCGATTTCGGTTTTCTTAAAATATGTTGTAGTATTGTAATTCGCCAATTTGAATACCTTTTATATCCTTTCTTTCAATCAAATGATGGAAAATTAAAAACCCGAACGCTGGCGCTGACGTTTCAAGTTCCCGCAAAACAATAAAGATTTTTAAGTCCACAATCTGTTAGATGTCACAATCTCTTTTCCTTTCTCAATGAAACTGTTGACAGATTTCAAATTTACAACCTATAACGGCTTGCAGGGCTTAAAAGTCACACATCCTTCCTGGACGACGCCCCGACAAAACAAACAGAAGAAGCATACGATTGATAGCCTCTCTGCCTGTAACCGTGTAAATTTCTTGTGGCGACAGTCATTATCCCAACACTATCAGCAAACAATAACATCAACATGTGTGTATCCTCCGAGCAACAGGTAATCCCTGCCATGTCCAACCATACCCAACTAGATCCTTCGTCTAGTGGCTTTTGTTATCAATACCTTGCTGTTATCCTTACGGATTGTGCGCAACATTGCCCAGCGGGGAATTTCATTCATGAAACTAAAATCCCTCCAAAGCCAAACTCAACACAATCCCGCCTCTAATCCTTAACGTATGCCCTTTGGTTTATTGCCAGTTGACCTAGGAAAGGTCTGACGCCAGTCGCGCACGCAATGCGGACACAAAAGTCATTCCTTGTTTATGGAACGAGACTCGGATCAGATAATTAGACAGACAAGTGGCGACATCCGGAAATCGACATTGAATATCAAGCTAAATATGTCATTAAATGCTCGTTCCAAAAAGGATGGTGTCTACCTGGATCGTGGTAATAAATGAACATTGAAGCATGAAAAGTCTTCGTGAAAGAAGGACTGCCTTGACTAAAGGACTTCAACAAATTCAAACAATTTTTCTTATGATTTATGACTGCGAGATTAGTTTAATTAGGAAACAATTGGAAGAAACGTCTGACGGGACACATTCATCGAGACTACGTCTCGGTCTATGGAAAAAAGGGTTAATTTTCATATGTACCCTCGAAAAAGTTCCTCGTCGGGATTAATTAGCACTACGTTGAATGTTGAATCATTTATGGTCCCATTATCCACTGCTGATGGGATTTGTTCGATGAAAATTGTATTTATCAATAATGATTGAAAAGGTTTAAGACTAAAAGGTCAACGAGCGAAGACACCATCAAGAACGGCTGAACACTGATGGTGTTCAAAAAATGTGCTTTGTTGCTTATTAAAACTCATAGAGAATTTTTTGAGTTTAAGAGTCAGCAGTGTTGTCGTTAGACGATTCTCAAGAGTACTGGATTTTTAATATAGAAACTGTTTTTTTTTGACACTGACAGCTTTTACCCAGCAAAAATGTTGCAATGTTACATGTATCGCCAAATGTGTACGCCTTAACCCGAAAAGGAGCTCTGTCATTGGGTATTCTGGGAAGATATATCATGTATCTAATTCCTAAAAAAAATACTGTGAATTAGACTAATGCAAATAAGTCGATGAAAAATTCTTCATTTTAATGCGGAGACCACCACGGAACTGCGATATGACATCGGTGGATGAACAATCCATGATTCAGCCACACGGGAAAAATATACTGTATAATCTTTCGGCAGGCTTACTCTTTTTTATGTTTCAGGGTTCTAAAAAGAAACCAACTTATGAACCATTCTAAGAATTCTCAATACTATCAGCTTTTCGTATGTCGGTGATGGTGTGCTTCCAGACAGTCCTGTGTCCACATTTAATGCACAAGCAGCGTAAGATCATTTAAAATGGTGCCACCATTATTGATGCACTTTTTGCCGCATTTTCGATCATCAGGCGTTTAGCTCTCGCATTCTTGTCAGATACTCTCTTTGAGAGCCTTCAAAGTTTGAAACTAGTTCTCATAGACATGCCAATTCGGAAAAGCTGTAAGGACAAAAGTTTGGAGCAGTCAAATCGACCGGTCAGTGCGAATCACCAAACCATTCATAAAGCAAGCCGAAAATGCATCCTACAAAATCGCATTATTGTGGGGACTGCAAGAGAACATGTCCTCCAGGCCCAATTCGAAAATTCGGGGCACTAAAAACTCATGGCTCTGTATTTCTCGTCGGTCATAGTTAACGTGTAGCCCCACTGGCTTATTTATGATGCGTGGTTCTTTGCTTATACGTCCGTGCTGATGAAAATGGGCGTCGCTCATGAATTCGAACAAAAATTATTCTCTGTTGTTCTGGAGCGTGAGTGTACGAGTACATAGTTTTGAAACAATTGACGGTCTGCAGTGGAACAATCAAAACTTTTCACTAAAATACACAAGAGCGTGAAATGTCGATCTATGAGGCGCATCTACAGTCACAGCGAATTAATCCGTCAAAATTTGTCAGCTATTCCCCGATCTCGAGGACCAAAGCGTTCCATGGCCTGTGATGTGTATTTAGCATTTTTTTGAGCTGGATTATAAACTCTATTTCATTTTAGCTAAGTTTGGGTATCACGTATGCGCACGAGTTGACTTAGAATGCCTCACGATACCAAAGCGTCTGTTGACTTATCTTCATGACAACTGTCAGAAAGAGAACAGTTAGAAACAAACAAACCTAGAATCGTCATCAACTGACTAATCAAATAGCCAAAGCCTATCTTCTGTTTAGTTTTATCAGAACACGCCAAAGGTATTGTTATCCCTCATTCTTAATAACCTGTCTCCAATTCAGTGCCCATCGTGCATTTGAAAACATTTCAAACTCTATACACGGGCTAATTGAGATTCGAATCTCCCGAGGCATTGTAAGCTTTCTAGTAAGATTTCCTTTTATCAGATTCAAAGAGGAAACATCATCAAACGCGGAATCAATAGGAACCTATCTGCTCATTACACGATGAACAGCGGCACCTATGTCTATTGACTCGTCTCCTCGTTTCTCCGGGCCCATAACAACACCATTTTAAGTAAAGAAACTCGATTTGCGCAATAAACACAAAAGAGCTTCATGCATGTGACGTTATCACGAAACTTGGCGCAATATGGCCCCTCACTCTCAGCGAACAACAACGACAAACGTCATTTTATTTTTTTAAGGTTATGTCAAGACCTTTTGTCGTGCCCAAGAGACAATTACTGCCTCTCTTTCACTATGAGAGACACTCCATTCCTAGTCCAATAAGGCAAATGGCTGGGTATAAAAATGTGTACTGCTCCTCTATGTGGTCCCTGTTGGCCATACTCGTAATACCATCATCATCGCCATAGCCATCGCCATCAGCATCAATTGTTACTTTGAGGGTCATAGATAGACACCAAAAGCGAAGTCGGATGGAAACAAAAGAAACGAATAAAATGTCGCGCCGGCAAAGAGATAAGGACTCACAAGTCACAACCATATTAAGGCGCCATGAGACGAAGCATGAAAGGAGGACAACAACTTCAACAAAAAAAATCTACAAAAAAAAGGTGCAGCTACAGCAGCTTAGTGGCAGTGATTCATTGGGGACATGTGCGCCCATTCTGGCCAAAAGAAAAGCAAAACCAAAAACAAAAAAAAAACCAACCCGCAACATGATGTATGTTCCTGGTGATACCATGGCGAAACGCGACACAACATAACGCTGGTTAGCCTTTCATATTTCAAGAAATATGGTGAAGGAGTTAGGAGGACATGGCTCTATAGCCAAGGTGTAACATCCCAGCGGGTGTTCATATCAACAGATCAGTGGGTATCCCCCTCCAACCGTCTATGGTTGGTTGCTGTAGGGAAGATTAAAAAGCATCGACCGGCGGCGGCGGTGGCGGCGCTCATGCGCAGGTGTGGCTGTGTCTTGAGGTGACGGCTTGATGGTCATCTTGAAATTTGTTTTTTTTTTTTTGTTCTTAAAGTTTTGCCGCTTATGACGACGACATCCGTTTTGGTGCTCTAATGAGTGTTAATTTATTTGTGAAAATATTAATTTGTCGGCGAATACGAAGAGATCAAAAGCCCAGAAGCTGTCGAATGACGTTTTGTGTGTCATAATTAGAAACGATATTTTTTATATTCCTTACCTTGGGAGTATCTATTGCGGCAATGGACATTAAGGGTGATTTCACAATAGCAATAACGTCAAAAGCCCCAACATATTGGCGCTTCTTAAAAGAACTCAACTGGAAACTTAAAGATCACGTCTACCACGAACTTTATAGACACTACATGTGGAGTACAGCAAAAAAGTACTAGCTGATTGCATCAGGACAAGATGGATGCTTGAAAACAATTTTTGCCGCCTTATAAAGGCCGTCCTATCGATGTGAATTTGCATTACTAAGAAAAATTGTATTGTTTTAAAATAAAAACTGGACTTGGACTTGACTAAATAATAAACTAAAACTAAACTTAAAACTCTCTTAAACATAAAATCTTAACCTAACTTAAAATAACATTAAAACTAACTACTATAATGCAATAAAAATAAAAATAAAAACTACTTACACTACCTAACATAAAGGGTTTTTCAACAGGGGACGCTACAAAAGTAGAGCGACAGGGACAACAAACGATGCCATATTTCTTCCCGCTCTTTTGACATTTCTCTTTAGTAAGGTTTGCCATTTCATGATAGAAAGATATACGAGCCAACAACGAGTCGAAATTATTAAAATTTACGTTAATCAACGTTAAGATCGCTACGTCCAATTTATGGTCGTCATACTCTTCCTAGCAGATCAACAACTGAGCGTCTAGTGGAAAAATTTGAATCCACAGGCACAGTATAAAATGTTCCCGTGCCAGTGAGACAAAGAAGTGCAGAAAGCCCAAATGTGTGTCTCACACGCCGTTCTCAAGCGTTGGGCATCTCTGTGACGTCGTTGTGGCGAATTTTGCGAAAAGATCTTGGCCGCTTGACCACCAGAAGCGTCGTATGTTCGTGAATTGGACTGAGCAACAACTTGAAAATGATTCGGATTTTCATCGAAAAATCATCTTCAGCGATGAGGCCGATTTCTGGCTGAATGGCTCCGTTAATAAACAAAATATGCGTTATTGGTCAGGCAGCAATCCACACGTACTCCATGAGTCATCATTGCATCCCGAAAAAATTGCGGTTTGGTGTGATTTATGGGCCAGCGGCGTTATTGGGCCGTACTTTTTTCGTGTTGATCAAGACCAGCACGTTACTGTGAATCGCTACCGTTCAATGATAACCGAATATGGACTTGGAGGACATGTGGTTCCAACAAAACGGTGCCACAAGTCACTCAGCGAATTTCACAATCAATTTATTGGAACCAATTTTGGAGAACGTGTTATCTCACGAAATGGTCCAATCGCTTGGCCGCCTCGGTCGTGCGATTTGACGCCGTTAGACTATTTCATGTGGGGCTACGTAAAGTCTATGGTCTATGCCAACAAGCCAGTGACGATTGATGAACTTCGTACGAATATCGAACGTGAAATTGCAGCAGTATCGGCCGGTTTATGCTTGAAAACCGTCGAAAATTGGGTTCAGCGTCTGGATTTCTGCAAGCGTGCCCGTGGTGGCCATGCAAAAGAAATCGAGTTCCATACATAATAGCATCGAACCTTCTTTCACAGGGATAAAGTATTTCATTGATATCCAAAACCGTTGTATTGTATTGAAAAACCCTTTATATGTAAGCCGGCCATGGGTAACAGGACATGCTATATTTTGCCTTAAGGGCACCTAAGATAAATATATACGACTGAGTTCTGCTCCTCGTACAACCACCACAATAGTATCTATATTGCCTTACGACATCAGCTCTGTCGCGGTCTGACACCGCACCACTGAACCGTAGAGTCCCCGGTGAGCTACTTGCGACGTCTTGCTCGTAGTTGACTCGCGCGTCTACAGCTTTTCGACCAACCTGGAAGATTAACGGTACCGCTAATCTATCTGATCAGGTTGGCACCGTTGTATAGGACCTCATTACTATAGAATTTATTGTACTCAGATTCTGGAGTTCTATATAAATGGAGACAAGCCCCAAGACATCGTCTCTCTTAAACCCGAATCTTTTCCACTAAGCTTGTCCCGACGTTGATGATCAAGTATGGTCTCGTTGTGATTGTGATCACTTCAGAAACGTAAATTTAACAGATCTTATAAGGTCTTCTCTCAAAGTCGTGCTGAGAACGGCGACGATATTTTCGGTAATGTCTCCTAACAAGTTTAGGGAAATTCGAGGTCGAAACTAAACATTTAGTTTAGCCGGAGTAATTGGTGTTACCAGTCTGATCGAGGGATCTTCTGTCAATTTTTTTAATAAATATATTTGCAAAAAGACCAGACTTTTCTTTCGATGGAGTATTTTTACAGTGCGACAAAAAAAAATGTTTTTGGCCGAATAGAGCGCGAATCATAAAGTTTTAGAAGATTGCTGTTTATCTGCTAAGCTCTATTGGGACTGAGTGCACATTTCTAAGGGCTCCGCTATTGGAAGCAATGCCTTTCAAATGGGTACCAATAGTAAGTTATCAGATGAAACATAGTTCAAGTCCCTCCAAGAAATTAGAAATTTTTCAAGTAGATGGCTGTCAAAAATACATACTTCTATGTGAAAAATCATTCTACATGCATTTGAGATAATCGGAAGAGCTTAAGCATCGTGACTGCTTTTAAAAAAACTATAGGTTAATACAAATATTTTAAAATAAATCCATACACAAGTTTGATATTTAAAGGACAATAAATATACTGTTCTGCTTAAAAAGACAGTGCTCTTTTTATATTTTAAATCAAATTGTTGCTTTTATTATATTTTTACTCTTATTATCCAATTTTGTTTTAAATATCGTAAACGATACAAATATTTTTTTTTTTTGGGTACAGTAAAAGGTCATATGGAACCACTGTGAGACGTGGTTGCATAGTCTGAACAACGTGGTTCATTGGCAACTTGCAACTACTAACAGCTTAAACCTTATTCAGGAACGCAATTTGTCAACTCAGAGGAAAATGTTCGTAGCGAAGAAAAATGTGCTGCGAGAGGCGAAGTTTGCTCGAATTTCGTAGATTTGCGATACGGCGTGCTGGAACGGGGCCATTGACAATCCTCTGAGAGCACATTGCCATGAGTTATCTTATAAGGCAAAAAACCTTGATGCCAATACCACGATTTTGCGAAAACGGTGCCAAAAAATGATATTTTTATTCTGCAAAAAGGTGGTCTACGGTATTTTCAAAATTTTTATATTTTCCGGAAATCGAGTTGTCATCCGATGACGAATCCTTTACCCGCTCATTCTGCCTTTTAAGTTCTGTTGGAATATTGTCTAACCAAATTCATTGATTTCGACAGCCGAGGGATGGATCTGAATCCCACCCACCTCTATGTCCGGCTTATCTATCAAGCTTTGAAACTTCGTCGCAACAACATCATGTAGTTTGAAGAATATGTTTTCCTATCTCATGCCTACATGTCTACTATTTTAGAATAACAGCAATTTACCAACCAAAATACTTCCTTCACCCAACAAAGAGAGCAAACTTTATTCGCAACAAAGTAGAATTCATTGCATATATGTATGTAGGTACTTTGAAATTCCTTCACACAAGATCCCATTGAGCACTCATTTATCCCCATAAAAATAAAACTCGTCAAATTGAAATATCCCATCAAGGCTTATACCATAAAATCCAATATCCAAATCAAGTTCACTTCATCCACAACAAGGCACGCAAAACTATTTACAACCTGCTTGAATAGTAGGTCATAAATCTATAAAAACCCTCCTAAAAGAGAAATACTAATCTAATGAGCTAAAACGATGACCATACTCCACGCCACCTCGAAAACAATACCAAATGCCATTCCACAGCTAAAAGATGGCCTGCTAATTTTATCACTGCCATAGAACACCCATGAAGTGTCCTCGCCCGAGCCGACAGTCATCCTCACAAATCTTTTTTTTTTCCTACCTGGTGGCTGCTGTAGCTCCTCAATCCTCAATCCCCAATCCAAGCCAGTTCATTGAGAAACGTCTCAATAACACGAAAAGCCCCAACAATACCAGAGAACCAAAAAGACACAGCCCAACAACAGAATGTGTCTCTGGCTGCAGCTTGCGGTCACCGCCATGATAAAAGCGAAATTAGCCGCAATGCCGTGCGCGTCCATAATGGTCCAGCATAGTCGCTTCGAACTCCACAAGCCGCAACTTAAGGGCTATTTATGCTTTTATATGCCATCAAATGGCCAAACCGCCTCTTAGAGCGTTCGCTAACTTCCGACCTGGCGTCTCGGCTATCACCGGTCACCGCTTACCGCTCAGCGCCACAGAACGCACGACAGTGTGCCTTCTCGAAAAGTCAAACAACAAAAATAAAACGAAACGTCACCGGCCAAGCGGCATTTCTCTCTTAAATTCAAATTTTATGGGTCTCATTAAATATAAATTTGTAGAATAAAAAACTAAAACAAAAAAAAAAGAAATACTTTAAGGCGAACACGCATGCGGCGGCACAGTGCAGCCAATGCAAGAGGACCCACCGACCCATCACACACGAATAAATACCAAATAAAAATATAATATAAATTAATTAACAAAACGAATTTCTAATTTGCATGTGGTTACAGATGGATTTTTAACATTTTGTTCTTTTTACTTTGCCTCGGAGTCTGAGTGTTCCTTTGGTTTGGATTGGAATTTTATTGAACACTGTTGTGGTCGGTTGTCAGAGTTGTGGAGTGAGCCGCAGAAGAAGGATATCTGCTCTGCTCTGAGGGAACTGATAAAATGCAAATTTAATTGAATACTTCTTCTCTTTGTGTTTTGAAGAAAAAGGTTGGGCTTGTGAGCGGCGCACTAGAATAAAAAAGCTTATCAGTTTGATTTGTGATGCCAATGGAGTTATGGTGCCGGTACTGGTGCTGGCTGGCCATAAAGCACGTTGTGGGAACAAAGCACTTTGGGCGACAAATGAAAACGAGTTCTTTAATCTTGAATTATCCACGGAATGATGATGATTCAAAGAAGGCAAACTTCTTTTCTTCGCTAAAAGAGAAGCTTGGAAATGATTTGAATGACGAAAAAGTAAATTTTATCGAGTCCTTACTGATGGAACTTTTTATTGAAAGAATTTGTAGCGAAATGAATCGTAGGCTTACCTCTGAAGTACAAAATATAATCAAGACAATTTGAGACAAAATCCTACAGTGGTCTTTTGGGAGTATAATTGTCAAGTTCATAACAATTCTTCTTTTTTGCCAAAAAAGGATACTTTTTCCTTAATTGAGTATAATTCAAACATCCAGAAAATTGTGAACTAGCTTGAAATCTTTCGGAATCGGTATTGGTAATATTATCCTCGTTGAATCATTGTGTTGCAATTTTTTCAGATAATTCTTGTTCTCGAAAAATCACATCATTCTTCGCTATCTGATTTTCCCGAATAAGCACGATTTCATACCCATAGGCATTTTTGGCTAAAAAACTGTCTTTTGTTGGACACCCAAAGAAATTAGATCCAAAGGAAAGTGTGGGAAGGCAATTTTCTACTTTTAGGAAGCTCATAGATGGAGTACCATAGGATTGTATCGTAGCACCCATTCTTTTTTTTTGTTTTTATGTCAATGATTTTCATGCTGTGTTTTCAAATATTTCTTTCAACTTCAATGCTTATAACGTCCTAATGAAGTGCCGCCGTGTAATCAATGCTTTCAGATCTCCCACACTTAAACAAAATGATAAAATTCTTTTAAAAGAATCCAAGTTCTCATTTAAACTTGCTCACATTGGCATTCAGTTTCCATTTTCAATTATTCCCAAAAGATGTCAACTGCATGTTTAATATCACACCAAACTGTCAAACAATTGGAACACCATTTTGCTTTGTTTTTTTTTTTTCATTTAAAGCACACATATTGCATACGGTCTGGCATGTTGTGTATACAGAAATCTTTAAGAAGGATTTCCAGCGCAAATATGTACGCACGTGAGGAATGTCCATCTGGCCATATGGTATATCAAAGGCAGAACCTTTTGAACCTCGGCTGGTTGCAATTGCTTGCTAAAAGAGACCATCGATGTCGAGCGGAAGGAACGAGGCAAGCATGTTTTTGCCGCGCTCTAACAATTCCCAAACATGGATTCCACGAAGCTTGATCGCATGAATTTTTCTCTGTTTGCCAACACAACACTTCACGTAGCACATTGGCGCAAAAGGAATGTTGTACACCATTGGAGCAGCATGCTGTGGACATACCGCTAAAACAGAAAACAACTCAAATGTGGCATAAGGAGATGAAGCAAAGCAGCGCTTTCTAACTTGCCAAAGTATGTAGATCACTTAAACCCTAGAGACTTACAATGTTAAATGAAAACATAAAATGACACTACTCGAATGAGCACAAGTAGACACACAAGTATACCTGTCACAATATGAGTGTGGACATAATCCTGACTGACATGTGAAGCGTAAATATTGACGTTCGAATGCACGTCAGACGTCAATAAAACAACTTTTTTTACTTTGAATTGTTTTTTTTTTAATTTCTTTGTTGCACTGCTGACATTTGCACAGAGATCACACCTCTGACAATTCGCTTGCTGTACGTCAAAGGAAAATTGAAAACAAAGTCTTGTTTTTGTTTTACAATGCAAAGTTTCCAAAGTGTATGGCAGTTACATCATGAGAGCTGCTGCTGTCATAATCTGCGCAAGTACTTTTTTGTTCGAAAACTTTGTTTTTATTAGCCCAGGTTGTGACCTAAAATGGTCAAATGTTTGTTTACTTCAAAGAGGCTTACCGCGCCACCACACAGTCAGCCAGAGGTTAATCTGTCGTAAAAAGAAATGCCGTGAAATTGTTGCGGCTGCTGTGTGCTGTCGATGTGCCCGTCATCAAGGCAATATCGCGAAAGGCGGTAAAACAAACAGAAGAGTTACATATGGGTTTTCAAAAGGGTATTCAGTACCCTATGACATTTCTTCAAATTTTTTAAAAAATTGTGAGAATGAGGGATCACACGAGCATAAACTTTCTGACAGGTGTACTTTATAACATTTATGTACAAATGTGTGTGTATATAAATTTCCTCTGCTTAGTGTTAATTGATGTTTATCTGCAAAACATTCGCGTGTGCTATATTCGACTAAGCGATTAGTTCAAGTTTGTGCATTTTAGTTTATAAAGGAATGTGTAAAGTTATTACTGCACTTACTTTAACTTTTTTATTTGATGTCCTTTGCGAGAACTGTCATTCGGCGTTAAGTAACGTGTTGAATCGACTCAAATTGACTAACGAATTTCCATTACAAACATTCCAACGGTTGCAAAATTCTTTTAAACCGAACTTTATTTGACAGCAAACGTCACTTTTATTTGGCAGCTAACGTCAAACAGAATCTCGTTAATTTTGACATAAATAGTTCTGCAAAATGTCAATCTATATAAGAAACTGAATCCACACAATTTGTATGTAGCAATTCGGTTGTTAAAATTCAATTTACTCTACACAATGTGGTATTCAAATAGCGGCAAACCGAAATAGTTTAAAGCGGATTTTGGATTCTGTGCGATTAGCGTGAAGAGTTGACGTACCAACTATTGACGGTCAAAGAGATTGACTGGGCGGCAAACTCTTTTTACTTTTGGTTCCTGTTTGAGTGATCGATTTAATCAGGTTGAAGATATCTGTGTTGTGGGTAGCATCTGTCAAGTGGACAAAGGTGTGGTATTTTGTCAAAGGGATTTTTTGTTTTGTACCGCGAGGAATCCTTTTTTGGAATGTTAATCTGGTTAGAGGCTGAGGTTGTTTCATCGATCATCGCGCGGGTATTCCGTATTCGTCTTGACAGTTGAGCAGGTCAATAAAGAATGCGCTAGGAAAGGCATTTTCAATTGATTTTATTTTCAAATTGGTTAGAAATAAAGTACTGTTTCGCAATGGACAATCACATTGGAATATCCAGATGCAACCAGATAGTTAGCTGCCGCATGATTATTGAAAATAAACAATAAACACTTTCTTTCTGTAGAACTAAATTGCAAATAGGTAACCGCAGAGAAGTAAGCTTGAAATGTTTAAGCTTCCTTATTATAAAGAAAAGTAACCGTTCCTCAAATCAAATCACACTATTGCCTCCTCAGATTTAGTAGCTAATCACAAAACTATTCTCTGATCTTCTGCCATATCCAAATGATTGGCCATCACGCTTCGAGCATTGACGGAGAATCAGAGCGTCAATTAACATGCCACACACCGCACCTGCCATTTTAATTATGTTCGCCACTTGCCACTAGATTGATCGCAAATATGCTGAAAAGCCAGGAACAACAAGATTGGCTGACGAAAAAAACAAATGGCTAAACATTAAAGCGGACAAAACGTTTTTCGTGTTCCGCGTTCCACAGAAATAAGCGCGACAACTACGACGAGATGTCGCTTTGCCAGCAATCTCGCTGCAAATGCATATATTCGCCGCAACATTTCAATTTGACATAATGAGATATTCTTTATGTACAAAACGGCAACCTGACAGTGCCACGCTGCAAAGCGCACAGCAGCGTCAATAACGCTGCACCTATTAACCAACTCAAGCAATCTCATAACTCTTCCCTCACTGCCTACCAAACTAGCGCGAGACCGAACTGTCCAACGGCGACAGCGAAACGACTGCGACCATCCGACGCGATGTCTTCTTCGTGACCATGTGACATCTCCGATGTAACGCTAACGCTTGCGCTCAGTTATATAGATCGGATGGGACGCCCGATGTCTGGATAATTGCTGCTTATAACTCACCGCACAGCTCGAGGCTGAGGCCTGAGGCACGTCTGTCTTACTACACTCTGCAGGCTGTAGGGGACTCCTTCTTCTTTAATTGGCGCGTACTTGTCAAGCGAGTTTTTGCGCGTTGTGCTCAATAAACAGTCGCGCGCCTTAACCAAAATCAAATAAAAGTCCAAAAACAAAACAAACCCACGATGCATCTTAGTTCTATTCTGTATTTACAGGTCTTCACGCAAAGCCTCGAAAAAAAAAGAAACGAAACAAAACACGGTGAAGGGACGTGGTGGAGAATGTAGTAAAGGTGCACAGGAATAAAATTCTTTAATTAATTACGCCGGGCCCAACTCAAAGGGACCGCATGCGATTTCCTTTGACGATGTGTGACCATAGGTCATTGATGGTTGTACTCTCCCTTCCTTCCTCGCCTTAGATCCTTGCTATGTTTGTTTGTTTCATGGGTGTGTTTTTTTTCGATTCGGATATGCTGATGAGATGAGATGAAATGCTGGATCATTGAAGGTAGGTATGCCGGTGCAGCGATTGTAGGTGATAATGAAGCGCTGATGATTGTGGCTTGGAAATTTGTCAACCCGCTCCTAGATGGATGAAAAGGATTTTAACCGAAATCAGAGAGAAAAAAAAATCAAGCCATGTTTAGAAAGCGATAAAAAATTAGACATGAACAATAAAGGGTCGAATCGACCGAACGAAGGCAACCTCGGCAACCTCTAGAGCCGAAAGAGATTAGACGGTCGCGGCCGGCGCCTTCTCGTATCGCACTAATGATGCTCTTCACTCGGATTAAATTATGGGTTTTACTTGAAATCGTTTTATTAACGAGAAATGCCTCGCTTTGGGCATTTTCGAAACGTTTTACGATCTCGGTGACAAGTGAGCAAGGTGACATTTTATGATGATACTGTGGTCAGCCGAGGACTCCGATGTTCTTTTGGTGCGTACCTCGACGGAAATTCTTGTGCAACGGTGAGACATAAATTATGTGCCTCAATGATAGTTAAGTTTTATTGCTATAAAATTAGGATTTACAGTGTCTCTTAAAAAGGCCCTGACTCATGTTATTCGAAAGTAAAATTTGCTGTACGAAAAATCATAAAATTTATTAACAAAAAAGTTTAATAAGCTTTAAGAGTCTCAAATAAACATATATGTTTATATGTACGGAATCGAAATTTATTTCATAAAGTCTTTCAATGAGCTGTTAAGCAGGCTTATTTGGTCATCGTTTGTGAGTTATTCTTCTTCTTTTGAAGGACTTCATACTTTTGTTTTATGTATGTATATGCGGCCCACATACTTCATCTGTCAGTGACCTGTCAGTAACTATGTACACAGCAATAAGAGTTAATTCTTGTTCCCGATTTCCTGCGGCCCCCTAAAACCACCCTTACGACCAGCGGACAACCACAAACTGTTGTAAGTTAACTAAATGGCAAATACCTTTTTACTCACTCCTCATACTATAAATCACCAAGGCTTAATTAAATAAAACTCACCAGCACTTTGGCTTTTGTCTCTTCTTTTTGACCTAAAATACAGCCTTCTTAATCGCATGTTATCCCCGACAAAGACCTTAAAATTCTCTAGATGTACGTGTACCTTTCCTTAACTGCACTTTTAGTATTTGAATTAGACAGAGGGAATCCGCTGCGAGGTTCATATCCTAACAAGGAAACCCCTATTTCGATATTCCGGCTAAGTCTTATGTATCCCATTATTTCCAAGGGCCCCTTAGTTTTTGATTGCATCGATTCAGAAGCTTGTTTTTTGACAGCTTTTAAGGACCGCTGTCACTAGTATTTGGTATAAATTTCAACAATACCTCAACGCCTTCCTGAGAAAATGAGAAAAAGGGCCTTAGCAGGCAGACAGACTTTTGAGGTACGGAACCTTAAAAATGCGGATTTAGGAAGCCCCTATAAATCTATCGATGTTTGAATCACACAGCACAAAACTACACGTTCAACAAATACATGGACAGCTGGTATGACAGTATCTTTCAGATTTTCGGGAAATTTCCATAAAGTCTGTTTTTTTAAACATTTTAAAGTTCTGATTAAATTATTTTTGACAGTTCTTGTCAAAATAAAATTATCTAACGCTTTGGCATAGATTCTTCAACCCAAACACAAATACAAGTTTTCTATTTTTATTAGTAATTAAATTCTACGAAATCTTTTTTGCATATTAACGTATCACATTCTCGTGACAGCTGTCATTCGGGAAAATAAATGTCAACATCAAATTCAAAGGTAACACCAATTAAAATGTCTCCGGCGCCTTCTTCTTCGAAAAACGAAAGTAATTTTTATAACTTTAATTAGAAAGATTAATCACTATCGTAAAAGTTCAAAATATATGTATTTTTTGCAGAAGCGGTCAACGTTCGTATTGCTTTCCTTATTTAAATTAAATTCCATCTCGCATCAATCAAACCTCTCTACACCAAAAGACAACAAAAACCTCGCATCTGAATACTTTGACCGCAAATAAATTTATTTTTTGTTATTCAAATTTGGTGGCGTGAAATTTTCTGCAAAAAAAAATATTAATAAACTCATTAAATCACGTCTCGTTTACACTCTTCGTTTTGACGTTTCTTAGTCTTTATGATCGACGACACAAGAAAACCATCACCAATGAGCAACGTGACGCCCTGTTAATAAATCAAGACCGGGCGTTTGTCCATTTGACCAGAAAAATCACTGAGCCTGTGCCTGAGTGGCACGTGTTTGTAATGTTTCCTTCCTTTTCGGGGACCCTCCGAAAAAATTCCCACAATTTTGGTAGCCGTCACCGCTAGTGATTTATACCGGGTGTAGATAAAAATCAACTTGCAAACTTCAAAACTTCAATCGCACAGTATCTTATGTAATATTTTGGACAGTAGACAAAAAAACTATTTCGGCCACATCGCAATTTTGATCGTAAAATTTACTTTAATTTTTGTTGGTTTTTTTTATGATCCATTCACCGTCGGTAAACATTCACTGTTGATATTTTGACAGAGCAGTATGAAAAGGTGTGAGGAACGGAAGAATAAAAATTAGGTCGTAAAGAAGCAGTATCAAGACTTCTACTTGCGACGGCGACCTTGTGGCGGTAATAACTTTTTGGATTACAGTAGGTAAACCGACTTTTTTTATTTATAAAGTTTATTAGAAAACGAAGAAAAGTGAAGTTTGTTTTGAGTAAGCTCAGTTTTTTTTTATTTTGTTTTATTTTTTGCTGGCTGCGCAAAATTGCACTTGAAATTTAGACGGAGAAACAAACAAAGATGAATGGTTAAATATTTGCACTCAACTGCACTTTATTTGTCGACTTTTATGACAATGTTGATATATGAACTTGCGAGATAAGGATTGGCACCATGCTGTGATGAGACGATATTTTTATTATAAGATAGTTACTCATGCTTGTGCAAAACCTCTTCCCATGAAATACGGAGAAAGGATGGGAGGGCGAAAGTTGTTTCAAAGAAATTTTACCTATTCTACCGGTAAGAGGTTTGGGTTTGAAGACTTTTTGACTATAAGTCTTAAGCAATAATGAATACAGGATCTAATTCAATTTCAATTTCGATGACGATCACATAAGTCGGATAATAACTTGAAGAGTTTTCATTTTTAAAGCGTCAAGAGCTTACAGATTGCGTGTCAAGAACCACCTTTTATAGCGGTGAATTCACCTAACAAAATATGAGTCAATTTTTTCCGTTAACAATTGAAAAATTAGCTAAACTCAAAAAAGTGTTTCGTAAATACGGTCATTCCAGCGCTGATGTTCAAGCACCCAATTGGCGTATGCGTTCTAAGCAATTCGCTGTCAAATGAATTCAGTTCTCGAAATACGCCAAATTGTACCATGAGAACGGACCAAATCCTGTGCTCTCCTTTAAATCGGTATTTTTCTATCATATATTTCTGTAGAGTGTGCAACTTTGTTTAGTAAATTCTGTCAATTTTAACACGTTCCAAAACATGAAATGGCAAACATTTATCTTAACATATAGTCTGCGAGGCCAGTTCGGTTTGACGTCTGTGATTGAAACAGGGATGTCATATTTTAAGGAAAAAAGAAATTTATTGAAAATAGTCATTTTTTTAAGTACTGCAGAGGTAAGAAAAAAGACAGTTAGTAAAAAAAAAATTGGATTCGAGCAAAAATGAGAAAGACCATTTTTGTGAGCGATTAAAATTTTGACACCTTATCACGACGTTCAGGCTCTCGTGATGTTTCTATAGCGGAGGAGACTGTTTAATTAAATCGATCAATGGGAATATCTTGTGGAATATAGAGGCCTCCAACATTGAGGAAAATTAAGAAATTATAGTGTATAAAAAAAACAAACCAATTCAATTCTTGGATAGAAAATTATTTACAAAACACTTCCCTCTGCACATTAAAAATTCAAAAATTACACTCCTCTAATTGCCTAATCAATAACCTTAAAATACTGGATTTTAAATAACATTCCAATTATCTTGTGAGATGCTAAATTTAATTTACCGCCAATATAAATTTTTTGTCGCAAAACATCTGACATTTGCATATTTCGAATTTTCGAACATGCTGCTCTGTATCTTCTGCCATGGCATTTATTGACATAAACTTTATTCTTAATGTCACATTATACAACTTGTACCAGCACGTTCGCGTTATAAATGCAACCGGCGAGACTGCGTGGGCGCTGTGAAATTTCGTTCTTAAAAATTAATTCTAAACATGACAGTCACGAGCGTAACAAAATCATTTAAGTTTTTTTTTTGTTTAATTTGCAACGTAAGTGTCGAAATCAACGAAGCGTATTCCCGTCGGCTTACACGAACTCATTTGACGAAAACGTAACGTATTAGCACGACACCCACACGTAAGGTTTCACCTTTTGTCACACGTCAAAGTTAGTCGTGTATGGCCACCTTAAATATTTAAACTCAACTGTCAACACCAAATGAATTTAAATTAACAAAAAAAAAAAACAAAAAAAAAAAGGCAAGCCGTTTATACACATACATACAATGAAAACTTTAGCCTGCAAATCAGAGAACAGAAGAACTTTGTGTCTTTCTATATTCTTATCCACAATGGAATTCCAAACAACAGCAATAACAATAAAATTCTCCCCAAAATGGCCCCGAAAGAGCATGTAGCGCGTCATTCTTTCCAAGCAGATGCGGCATCATCCTTCGCCACAGCCCATTACGGCGGGGAGCCCTCAGCAGACATCTTAAAGGCGCCCAAAAAAAAAAAAAAAAACGCTACAATAAAAATCCATGGAAGGTGCGCACCAAAAACAACAACTCTCTGAGATTCCAGCCAAAAGGAAAAAAGGGAAAACCTGCTACAATGCTCGTTCTCCAAAAGTTTTTTTTTTGTTGTTGCTGTTTCTTGTAACCATCTGCAGCTTCATCTTCAGCATCATCATCATCACGACATGACGTCCTTATCTGGTCGGAGATCTATCAAAGAGTTCGCTTTGTTCGCTCTATCCCCCATTCGCTGGGATGCTGTGCGCAGCTCCAAGAAGGTGGTACAGTCAGTCAACTAGTCCCCACTCCATGGACCCAACAGCGGGCTGGCGGGCATCATCCTTTTTGCCAAATGCTGAACTCGATAAGATACATTAAGCAAGGCACAGCCATGTGCGATTCACGAATAACTACTGTGCGGGGATCCGTGTTCTGGAGTGAAGACGAAGGCAACGAGGACAACGACAACGACACCAACAACGATGATGACGATGATCTTTCCAGCTCCACTGTAAGTTGGTGATGGTGTTTCTTATTTCGATGTTGGGATTTGTAGCTATTTTAGATAGGAACTTGGCAAAGAGTTAACTAACCACCCAACTACTGGTAACTGGCATTGGCACCACCTCGTGTTGTGGTTTGGTTGCCTCTCGCGAAACGAGTTGCATTCAACTGGGAGTCTTCTTACTCGTTTGGTCTTTGATTTAGGAAATTACCATTGCAATGGTTTTCGCTGCTGCTAGTTGCTGGAGTTGGATTTGTTGTTGCTTCTGCTGCTGTTGGATTCGATGGTCATTTATCTAAAAATGCTGGATTACAAACATGTAACGGGCGACGTTAGTTTATCGAAACGGATATGCATATTAGTCTCAGAGTCGTTCCACATAGATAAGGCGTTGCTGGAGGTAGGAAACTCATACTGGTGCTGGTGGTGTGTATGTTTTTTCTGCGTTTGGATGAATGAAACTATTTGGATTGTGGGTTGGTGCTCGAAAGAAGTAGGAGGATTGCTGTTATTTCGATCAAGACGATATCAAGCATCGAGGTTCATTCGGTGCAAGAATAGTAAACAACCCATGGAAAACATGGCTTTTGCGGCTTTAAAGGAATTAAATGTTCTATTTCTATGAACAAACTATTTCACGCATCACATCACATCACAGAAACAGTTTTGCTTTCTTCTCAGGCTGTCTACCCTGGTACAGGTTTAGTTTTAAGACTTAGACCTAATTGCAAAAAAATAGTATGACGAATTAAAAACGGCGGAGGATACCCGATATTGCTTTGCCTAGCTCATAAGCTTCCTTATAAATTAGGATTTCTTCGTAGGAATAAAGTCTAATTAATCGGTTGGATTACCTAAGACCTTCTCCATTGGTCCAGTGGTCTAGGCGAAGATTCATTTCCCATTTGCTAATCAACGTTGTATATGTTGGTCAATTTTTTGTTATGTTTGCAACTTATTTATTTCTACAATAATTTTAACAAATTCCTTAACGATAAATAAGATAAACGCTGAAAAAATCTTAATCTGTAGTCCAATTGACGCTTCAAAATGGTTCAGGTTCTATGATCGCAGTTTCCGAGCCACCCCTAGCAAGCTCAACTGAAGATCCGTTTCCTGCAATTCACTTGTGTCCAGGAACGCAGCCCAGCTTCACTTTGTTGTGTCTGGCAAGAGATCGCAGTGCATCGTACCATCATTAGACAGTTTTGGAGTCCATAGTGTTGGATCACAATGCCCCAAGTACTGCCTGGCTATCTTAAAAGATTTGGCGCTAGACGCCTTTATACCCGTGAGGAGATTAAGTCTGGCGCAGATCTCAATGCCGTGGATTTCAGAGTGCAGAGATCCTTGTGTTGACTCTAGCTCCAACTCTAGAATCCATTTTGGATCAGTCTATGAACCGTTCCAGACTTTTGGGGTGAAGTGTAGGAACACCATTGGACCAATTTTTACAATCTAATATTTCAACCTCAAATTTTACTTAAAAATGTCCTTACATCTCAAGGTTCCGTACCCCAAAAGGAAAAATGAAACTTTTAAAAGATAACTTCGTTGTCCAGCTGTCTGTCACCACGAGTTTTTTTGGAACGCTTGGAGGTATCCAGTTGAAATTAAGACCAAATAATTAAGACTGCGGCCAATTAAAGCTTTAAAAAATCGAGCTTCTAAATCGACGCAGTCAAAAGATGCGGCTATTTATGCTGCATTTATTTTATGTCCGCAATGGAATCAAACCCTCCAGGGTACATCCCGTTGACCTAGAATAATGAAATTTGAAAAGAAGCAAGAAATGAAAATGATCTGAAAACGATTTTGAAAAGATGGAAAGATACGGAACCTTCGTTGCGCAAGTCCGACACGTCTTTGGCCGGTTTTTTTTTTTAATTCAACCGACTCTCTACCATGGAAATGTTGTCATGCCCTGACAATCACATCACGTTGGTTTTTGTCTTTTTGGGGTCTATGGAGGATTACCGGCACCGCTTTTCTATCCTGAACCAAAAATGAAGCCATTACGATTATTAGGGTAATCAAACTCAAAGCCGTGGTTGTTACAATTGGTGCCTGAATAAGTTATCCCCTCTGATAAGTGTGAACCCGGGGTATAGGACCTCAATAAGATAGAACCGGAGACTCTGGAGTACAAATAAATTGCATCATCCGTCATTAAACTTTGTCTCGAGTTAACCACAGTAGACTTCTCTATAAAAAAAACAAGCCGAATAAAGCCGAATAAAACGACATAGCTTGCCTTTCACTTGTTATTGGTACAGGTATCCGGACAACCTTTTTCATAACTGAGGTCAATCTTCTAAACATTTTTTATTCGCAAAACGAAATACGACCGATCTGTGGCGACGGAGCCTGGTGCATGCTTGTTATGTTTTTCGCATATATGGCAGAGGTGGAACCTATAATTTACTGTAATTTTTTTTAGTATTTGAATAAGTTTGGTATCAGGCTTTTTGTCGAAAATGCATTCATCAACGTTCATCAACGCTAGAGTTGAATTTGACGCCTTCATTCCTCAATGTTGTCTACTGTCTCAAAATCCAAATATTCTCTGGCACACAGTCGTTATGCATAAGCGACATTTGCATCACAGCAGCCGAACGACTTTCCATCCTCGAGATATGCGGCTATAATAACCTCGGTTGAATCGACGAAAAAACAGATATTGTCAAGAAAACTGCGAAATGTCTAAGTTCCCAACAGTCTGCAAGAAAAGCTGCATCGTCTCTGAGTCTGCTGGACAGGGTTCCAAATAAAGCGATTCAACCTATGGCAGCCGTAAATATTTGCATTCAATTGAAAGTGAAATAACCGTAATGCCCTAATCGTGATTTCGGACGTACTGTTAAGTACATGACTCCCGCTCCCTGCGCATTACAACTTCAAGCAATTCAAGAACAATGAGTATCGGAACCTCAAGATTTCAATATTGGCTTGTTGTGTTCCGCTGTAATGACAAAATGTGTAACATTGTTGGTAAAATTGTTTGTATTTTTAAGTTATTTAACAAATGAAACGTAGTGTAATAAACTTTCAACTTTTTTTTATTATATCCGGCTTTTAAACTGTCATGATAGCAAAATGGATACACAGTAAAATAAAACAACAAATAAAAGAAAGCAACAGTTTAATGCTTAATATTGAATATAAATGCCCTCATTTCGAACACAACAATAAGTCACCACATTCCTTTGGATTTGAAAACAAAACAATAATAATAACAATAAAAGCCATCTGACAAATTAAAGCATTCTTTTTATCTTCTCAAGTTTTCACCGCTGCCATTTGATTTAAATTACACAACTTTGCCGAAAAGAGTTCACTATTGACAAATTTTCGAACCACGCGACTTAAAAATAACACAAACACATAAAACCAAATAGCACAAGTTCAATAAAAAAGATATTAAAATAAATACCAATACAAGACACAAAAAAATATTCCTGTCTGGTGGATTAAGTAAAATTTAAACAAAAAAAAAACATTTCGTAAAAATCATAGTACAGAGTGCGATTTGGAACACTCTATTTCCCCTCAATAATACACATCGGTTTTGTTTGGGTTGTTTTTTTTATTTTTGTTTTTGCATTCAGTCTTCCATTATGAAAGAGAGGCGGGACTGCGCAGGATCCATTCATTTTTCAACTTGGAATTCACTCGCAACGGGGTGCAATCAAAATTCCATTCGTATTGGACAGTCAGATTGAAGTATGTAGTTACAAAAAAAAATAAAAATAAAAAATGGAGTCTAAAGAAGGCTTAAAAGAACTAAAGATACAAAATATCACCAAAAAAAAAATGAAAAGGAAAAGATACAAAACAACGCACACCAGTTTAATCCGCACAGAAAAGAACATCAGAAAAGGGAACGACAACGAAAGATGTCTGCTGCTCCGCCTTTATAAATTATTCATGACACGAATGAGATTCTTTCTCTTCTCGGATTTAGTATTTATTTTTGTTTTCTTTTATATATTAGGTACAAGCATCCGTGGGATACATATCTATGTAGATAGAAATTAAATGATTTTTTTATAAACAAATTCAAAAGTATCTATGGATGGTGATGAATAAAAAATATTTAAAAAAACAATATTTTTTTTTGTTTTGTCTTTACAGAAAAACAACGGTTATCGCTGTGTGTGGGTTGCGGTGGCCAAATTCATGACCAGTATATCCTGCGTGTCGCCCCAGATCTAGAATGGCATGCAGCGTGCCTCAAATGTCAGGAGTGTCGGCAGTTTCTCGACGAGAGTTGTACGTGTTTTGTGCGAGATGGCAAAACCTACTGCAAACGTGATTATGTTAGGTAAGATTGTTTCAGATCAAATCTGGCCAAGGCATTGACAAAAATAAATAAATCAAATACATAAGCGAATGTCGAATATACTTTTTTTCATCATAGATAGATACAATAAGTTGAACGTATCTTGCTTGCATGGGTGATTTGGGTTGGTATGTACTTTGAAATGCCGCCATCAAGTACAAACCACGGTGTAAAAGGCCAACTAAGTAGATATTTATGCAAATATTTGACCAATTTATGATAATTGCTTATTCAAACATTAACCACACACAAATGTACATATATGTATACCCATGCCTAGCGACTAAGTTCTTGATTTGAAATATGTATGAGCAGTGCGCTGATCCACGTGCTTTTTTCGCTTTCAATTTCGGCGGCAATCGGTAAATATGCACAGAGATAGCTAGTAGGACTTCATGGGAGCATGAGAAGTAAACACAATTTTTTTATTTAAACTTTAAACTGGCATTTGTTCATTGAGATTTCTTTTAGTTTTGTGTAGATAAATGTTTAATGTATCATTTAGAGGTGGAACTAGCTAGAAAAGTCGTGACAGGTGACATTTAATTAAACCACAATTCAGTTAATGCAATCTGACAGCTTGAGTCAACCTGTCAGTTGTTGCAATTCTTTTATGTTCTTATTCTGACACATGGGCTAGGCTTTGGATGCAAGATGCAACAGCAATGTTATATTCTGCTCTGAATATAACAATTTCCTGTGACTTCGAAAGGACTGCAAAAATCTTTTTTTTGAAACATCCTCCACGGGACGAAGGCAAAAAAAAAAACAAAAAACAGAACAGTTTCGCAACGTCCGCATGAATATCCTTGAGCAATCGAAAGCAAAAAAATCATTTGTTTTCAGTACACAATCTCTTCATTTGCACCCTTTGTTCGGCTCTGTCCAAATTTCATTAAGAGGTTAGTGAAAATCCAAGCAAATTATAAAAAAACAATCTCAATCCATGTGGACAAGGAATCACTTATCAATCCTATTTTTCAAATTCACCCCAAATTATACAGCAAACCAAGCAAAACTGTCACCTCAAAAGATTTCGATAACACATGACATGTGGCACTGTATTGATGAACCCAATATTGACATTTTCAGGATCCATCGCTTCGTCGACTTTATCGGCATAAATGCGATAATTTTGGGTACTAGCGCTCTAAAAGGGGGTCATATTTGAAGATGATTTTAATCGAAAAAATCTTCATCAAGTTGTGTTTGGTGTTGAAAGCTTCTTAGCGTGCTTAAGCTAATGACGGCAAACTTTTCTAATATTCAATCCAATAACAAGCTAGCATGACTACAATGTGTCAGACTCGAATGAGTTACTAGAATCGGAAGATTTTTTGTTATAAATCATGTAGATATCCCCTTTACTTTGTTTATCGAAATGTCAACTTCTCTGAGGACCATAAAGGTAATTTCTGACGGACTAAAATGATGTGAAAACTGACAATTTTGTAGCAGAGAAGTTGTTCTGCGGAAATTATAATCATTCATTTCTTCAAGCTTTACAAATGCAAAATGGAGTTTGAGAGACACTAAAAGAAGTACTTAAACATTTTTGTGAAACAGCCCTTAAATGTGTAAAATAAAATTTATTCAAGCCTAGAATTCCATGAAGATTATTTCCCAGAAAACCAGAAATAAAATTCTACACTCAACTTGAGAATAAATCAAAACTCTAGAGGGTCAAGACCCTTTTAAATGAGCTTTGATTCCCCCTCTTCCATGTAATCGAGGTCAGAGTAAAAATTGTATAAGATGCTCGAAATGCCCTTCATTTCTCGGTAAAGTCATTGTCCGAAAAATTCCTCCGGTGATTTTGGACTTAAGAAACAATTTAAAAGGGATTTCTTCTCA
Organism: Orthonevra nobilis; assembly: GCA_963555765.1. Classification (NCBI taxonomy): domain Eukaryota; kingdom Metazoa; phylum Arthropoda; class Insecta; order Diptera; family Syrphidae; genus Orthonevra; species Orthonevra nobilis. The sequence continues at coordinate 151,747,062 of OY743224.1, forward strand.
AGTCGTTAAGGTTTTTCTTCTTTCCATTTTCCAAACTTTCATTTGTCACGCTTGTGTGGACAACTTGTACCAGTTACAAAACACAAATCAAAACAAATTTATCCTCTTTAATAATATGGTTATCCTCTTTTTTGTCAAATTAACACTTGAACACCACGAGTCAGATGACCAAATATTTTCACAACTCGCAATTATCTAACTCTCAGGTGAGCTGCACGTCTTATTGTCGAAATTCAACTTAACCTCAAACAGGAAGAGACTAAAATTTAGACGTCCACAGTTTAGGTTAATTGACAGCACGATGCGAACATGGGATAGATGTCAGTCAACTTGGCATAAGAATTTAATTTTGTAAGCCTGATCAGTGAAGCGCGAAAAATTTAACAAATTTAAGCGTTTACTTAAAATTTAAAGCGATTTTATTTTGGCTTAATGACTCATTTCAATAGATTTTATCAAACAATTCTCTGCACCTACTTTACACGCCTCGGAACTAAACCCGAATCAGCTGTTTTATCTGGCAAATGTTAATTAGTTTGAAATTTTGCTAATTTATTCAATTTGAGCTCAGTCCTTTATTCAGTTGCGAATTTTATATATTTTTGTATAAATACATCGCTTTGTCTCGCCATTTTGCAGAATTTTCTGGCATATCGAAATCGGTTTGAAGTATGACATCTTGTTTGTTTTTCGACAGTGGTTTTTTTTAGCTAGTTGAATGCTTCAAAATTCTTGATACCATATCCACATGAAGTTCAGTCTTCACATATACGAATGACACAAGATTTATGAAGTTCAGTTTTCATAAGTTAGAATGACAACTTTTATAAAGTGTCAAAATAAAACATGCTAATCAATTGAACGCTACCATAAAGCTTTATTTTCCCGAGAATTCTTGACACTTGAAAAATAAACTTCACATTCGTCTATTTGTCAAGTTTATAGAATTCCTATTGCTGTTTATGTTAACCCTTTAACCGGGATAAACAACAAATCTGTCTGTGTGAATGCACTTCGTATGCCTAAGCAATTTACACATTTCAAGTCACAGGTAAATACTTGATTAGCACCCACAAAATAGTTTACAGAACGGAAGGCGCCACTCCCATGCCGTCGATGCACGTGAATTGAACGCGTTTGGAAAACACTTTAACATCGTTTTTTGACCATGAAATACTAACAATGGGATATGAAATAAAATTGCTATTTAAATTTTGTTAACTAGATCGTACTTGAAACTCCTTTTTAAATTTAACACATTTTTTTTTTATTTTTCAGATTATTTGGTACAAAATGTGATAAATGCGGAAGCTCATTTAGTAAAAATGATTTTGTGATGCGAGCGAAGACGAAAATCTTTCACATAGAGTGCTTTCGATGTTCAGCGTGTGCGCGGCAGTTAATACCAGGTAAAGTTACATTGCAATTAGTGACATATGAAACGTCAGAAAGCATTGAAATGTCACAAACGCGGTGACATTTTAACCTTAAACGAAAAGAATGTTACAATTTAAGTGGTAAATCTTTTTCAAAGAAGCCCTAGTCGTTGCTACAAAAGTTCAAACGTACATGACGTGATTGCTGTCACTCTGGCATAAAAATCTAATGCTCTCACAGACCTCATCTTTAGACGCAAAAATAGAGCCCAAAAGATCATATTTAAACCATTTGAAACATTATATTTTCATCTAAAATAAGCATTAATTGAGTTTGCGCTGACAGTAATAGTTAATGTAGGGAAGTTACTCCATCATATACGGTAAATCCGTTAGTAACCGTAATGACCTACTGTGAACAAAAAAAAATTCACTTTGTTCACTACTGCACTTTTAAATACGCTATTCAATTTTTGTGTTATGTCAAAATATATTTTTACTTTCATTTCAGGTGATGAATTTGCGCTACGAGACGGTGGCGCCCTCTACTGCAAAGAAGATCACGATGTCCTAGAGAAAACCTCACAAAGTAGTCTTACATCCTCATTAGAAAGTAATAATAATAATACCAACAATAACAACAATACAAACCTAAGCAATAACAATCATTCCAGCGAATTAGGATCAATGTCAGGTAAATTCATATTTCTATCTGTCAAACTTACAGTAAATTTCCCTCATGTAACGGAACCCAAGTGCTTTTAAGTCTACACTATAGTCTGAATTTGTTTGTCAAACGTCTATGTTTAATTAACTACAATATATCTACTCTACGAGTTGGAGTGTACAATTTGTTTAGCACCAAAATGCAAACTGCATCAATCATTGAATAAAACATGCATAATTAGACCTTGTTCACATCGCAATTACATGTTGTTATCTAATTGATTTTTAATTCTTTATTTCAACATTGGTTCCTTGTTTGTTGATGTCATATTTTTCTTTCTTTTTATTTCGTTACGATTTGGAAACATTTTTGTTTCTACGTTTATCTTTTAAAATCACAACACCAACGGAACTTTATATTATACCCCCGAGCCGAGCAGTGACAATGTAAGACAAAACGACCGACCCAAAACGATTGACAACTACTTCGATAGCATATCAAGCATCAGCGAATGTCAAAAGAATTTGTTTTTTGTTATGTCTTTTTAGTTTCTAAGTGTGGCGGTGCCTTTAATGTCGCCATTCAGTCTTCGTTTTGTGTTTCCTCTTATTTGTAAATTAATTTCAAGAGTGTGTGACTTTGATTCACTTATAAATGTAAAGGAAACGGAATAACGGAAATACATAAACGTCATCGGAGGGGGCGTAACATTCATATACATATTTATTTCCCAAACAATTTACTTGTTTATCTATTGAGTTCTTCTTTCAACTCATGCAAGTGCAATTTTTATTATTTTTTGTTTGTATCCATGCTCAAAAAAAAAACAAAGCAAGTGTCTATCTTTCGAAAGCAAACAAAAATCGAGCGAAAAGAACAAAAATAATAATAAAAAACAAGTGTCAAATGCAAGATCAAGAACAGTGCCGACAGTGACATTTGATTATGATACGACTATGTGACACGTTATCGATTGTCGCCCCTCCTTCACCCGACAATTGGCTCGCCGAACATTTGCGATGCAGTGAGTTAATTGTAGGAGTAGAAGATATAAATATATTCAAGGAGAAGTAGGTGTTGAGAGTATTTACATTGGTCTTGAAGATTTGAGTGGATCCTTAAAGATAAGTTTATTTTAGTTGTGATATCGAGTGGGGGTTTCGATCATTATCGGCAATGATTCAGCGCGAAAGAGTATCATTCGCATTGAGAATTGACGCGACTTTGCGTCCAATGGTACTTGAAAATTTTATATTAAAATTCAATTGCAAAGTGTTTATTTGATTTTTGTGATTTGCTAGTGTAATCGGCCTGTAATAGCTACATTCCATTCATGAAAGCCCGCTTATATTGATTCTCTCAATGAATAAAGACTATTTAAGTGTCAAAATCAAGACAGGTTAATTTTTTTTTAGTTTTAACTAAATCATGTTAACAATGGACTGAATTAATTATATTTGACCTTAATCCATAGGCAAAGGCTTCGAAAAATTATCCAGACGATTAAATGACAGTTTGTGATTATGTCTGCAGCCTTATAATATCCAATCAGAAAGCATGAAAAAATATCGGCTGGATTAAGCCTGCGATAGTCATTAAAGGAATAATGAAATAAATCTAGTTAATCTCGGAGCTGCGCTGTAGGCTTTAAACAAGCAATACAACAATAACTTGTAGACGTCTTATTTGTTTATTTTCGCGAGCTTTTCTGACTTGCCGAAAAGTATTTTTAAAAAGTTATTAATCAAGGCTATATTAATTTTGCCCATGAAATCCACTCGAACTCACTGTACTGCTCTGTATGTGCTTTATGGCAAAAAAAAATGTCCACTTCACACTTACACACACACTCGCGCTACAAAAAATCTTAATAATAAATGACTTAATGCACTGAAAAGAATGCAATTGCAAGGTGTGCCACATTTAAGGCTAAAGGAATTCCTATATCTATTTGCACTTCAACTATCTGTAGTCATGTACAATAAACATAAGAAGACTCTCCGTCTTGACGTCTGCCATTTGGCATAGTTAGGTGTTAAAAAGAGAAAATACACAAGGCAGAGGAGAAAAGTTTTGTCCTGCTGCCCCCGTGTCGTCATAGAATCGGCCGCCATCCAGAACTATTTGCTTTGCGTGCGAATTCCTATTGCGTCAAGAGCTTGTCGCATTCTTGACGTGATTTGGAACTTGGCGGCTGCTTATCGCGCGCACAATCCGATTTATGATCACCGTCTATGGTTGCGTAGAGAAAAGCGCGACATATTTTATATGTCAACTCGATGGCTCGATAGCATGGCTGACAGATTGGCGAATTCTGAAAGAGAAAAGCCTTTGATCATGACAGACAGATTGATATATGAAGTTATGTATGGCATGGGGGCGCAATTGGTCGGATAGATATTTTGGTTTATTGGCTTTTCTATTTTTATTTTTGTGTGAAGCTTTGCTTTAGAGCAGAGAAGTGGCGATTGATTTGGAAATACCAGCGAAAGTGAAACTTTTTTGAATCGGAATCTCAATATGTAAAAATGTAGCTCATGGATTGTGGAATGCCTTTACAATCTGTACAAGATTTAAGAAATTCGTTGCTTGTTTGCTTATTCGAAGAACCATTCTTGATGTGTTCAATGGCATGAGAATCAATCTGTACAAACTAACGAATTCTAAGAATCAAGTCTTCGTCAATTAGGCATAGATTATTTTTTTTACATTACCTGTTTTTTACATTATGTCAATTGAACACTTCAATAGTTTGGGTTTATGCTACCTGTCAAGCAGTATGAATTGTCAATTTAAGTCTGAACTAACATAAACTCTTGCAGCACAAACTGCAACAGCTGAATGGATCGTCTGGAAGTTACGTCGAGTAGTTAGAATGTTTTTACTTATAACCGAAGTGCTTCACATCAGGGATAGGTCAGAAATAATTAATAACTAAATTATAATAATATTATAGTATAATTATATATTATAAACTCGAGCTCACGTTACAACACGTACCTTGTCATGTAAAAGCTAATTCGTGCTCTGGTTATCAGAAACTGTTAAGAATGCCTTCGACTTTAATTTCTTAACAGCTTTTCCGGTTTATTTAGGGACAGTGCCATTTCAATGTACAAAAGGCCTATGTTGTTCAGACTATGCATTGATTGCGGCATAGAAAAAAATGTATGAAACTAACCACTCCTGTAAAATGTCTGGTTGAATGAAGTCCGAAAAATGATGCCTAAGAAAAAAAAGCTGATCAATGTCAAAGTGACATATGATTCAGAATGGAACCAAAATTTGGTGCACCCTTTATTTATAATAGTTCTGCGGTTGAGACATTTCTCTCATTTCGACACGTATTGAGTTTACTTTAACAATCAATGTGCTGAAGTCTATGAAGAATCATTCTGCATGTATAGTTTATTGGTCGGAAACAGGCTTTATGATGTCTGAATGTAATAGACCTTTACCTTATTTGTGCGACCGCATCTGAATGGTATTTTGTAAAAACAAGTTATAAATCGCTGTCACTTTGGAATAGTTTCACAATGAGCGCATTCTGTCGCCTATACGTCATCTAACTATTTTGTCTTCTTATGAAGAATCAATGAAACTTTAATAAAATAAATGAAGCATGCGTTAATGTAAGGACACACTTGAGTGAACGTGAACAACTTCGAACTGTCCAATCTACAATGAGCTTCTTTGCGAAAATTAGCACCTCTCCGAGTTCAATTGAGAATTTAAATTCATTGTTTTTAGCAAAAACAGCACAAATGAAAAATATTTCTTTGATTCCGACCATGGATTTGCACTCGTCATCCACAAACATCAACGTCACTTTGTATAAAACAAAAGTATCAAATTTAAGCGCATCACACATACACTCTTTCCGAGAACACGTCTAATCTTCTCCTCTGAATAAGTAATAACCGCGATAAAAACGAACAACAGCGGAAGATACCGAAAAGCTAAAAGGAGTACACCCTTTGCCTCCCTATAAAATGGAACTCACTCAAAAATCACCAAAAAATAAAATACAGATGAAAAAAAAAACAAAAGTCGATTGTGATTGATTAACATTTTAAAATTATCGAAGGTGAAAAATGTAAATACCTCCTTTGAGTCATTTAAACCGAGAAAACCCCATGAAAAAAAAAACAATTCAAGGAAGTCGGGGTTTACGGCAATCGAAGACTAAAGGTGCAGTCGAATCGACACTGCGCATGCGCGACATCAACAATGCGGCTACCTTTTGATGGTTTTGGTCGACAACTTTAGGTCGTTTGCTCCCCTTCTTTTGTGCTTTGTTGTTCGATTCCGATGCGTTTCTGATGTTTCTTTGCGCATTGTTTTGTTGATATTGTGATGGGCTTTAAGATATTAATGCAAAGCCAAACTTTGCTCTTAACAAACATTCTATAAATTTCATTATTTCATTTTGTATTTGCAGATTCTGGGAGCGAATCGGGATCACATAAAAGTATTAGAGAAAAACGACCATCGGGACCATCTGACGGTAAACCAACTAGAGTGCGAACGGTGCTTAACGAAAAGCAATTGCATACGTTAAGGTAAGCTTACATCATCTTCGAACCACTTTTATTTGCTTTATAAATATATGCTACAAAATGGTTTTGACAGGTTTGACGTTTTTGACAGACATTGAATAATTTGTGTCGGTAGAATATTAATAATGCTGAGATGATTGACACAGTGGAAAATGTATCCACGTTCGTCGATTAAGCTGGCTGACGATTTAAAGGAGTTGGAGCCAAGTTCATTACGAATTTTTCTAAGTCGGGCCACACAAATTTGGCACACAACTCCTACAGCAGCTCGTTCTTCCTCTCCGATTCATGCTGAGTCGAACTAACTTTTCCTTGTTGTATTATTTTTGTTTAATTTGCTACTTAACTGTCCGTCAAATCAGCATTATTTTTATGTCTGAAACTTACTGCAATTTCAGTCAGAGTCCTCTACTACTACAACCTCAAAAAACGTCAACTAATTTTGAAGTCAATTCGTAAACATTGAAGTAGAACACAACAGATTTACTTTCCACCAAAATCAAGTCTCTCAAATGTCAAAAGTTTTCTGATCAAATATTATTTTTGTATTTTTTTAGAACCTGCTACAATGCAAACCCCCGGCCGGATGCCCTTATGAAGGAGCAGCTTGTTGAAATGACTGGTCTATCACCGCGAGTCATACGGGTGTGGTTTCAAAACAAACGGTGTAAAGACAAAAAGAAAACCATTCAAATGAAATTACAAATGCAACAAGAGAAGGTACAGCCGTATTAACTCCTCTATCTCCATAGCTTTATAACAATTTAAATTATTGATTCCCTATAGGAAGGCCGAAAATTGGGTTATGGCGCAATGCAGGGTATTCCCATGGTTGCCAGTTCTCCAGTGCGGCATGACTCCCCACTGAATTTGCACGGCATCGATGTACAAACATATCAGCCCCCATGGAAGGCATTATCTGACTTTGCCCTGCACGCAGATCTCGACAACAATGGTGCCATCAACACGCATACGCCTGCCTTTCAACAACTGGTGAATCAGGTGAGTTGAGTTTTTCTGACACCTGTCATCATCGCAATCAAAAAAACGACACTCATTTTCACCATTACCAAAATAATAATAAAAAACAAAAAAAAAACAACCCAAACCAAATCAAAACTTGATCATCTCCAGATGCATGGCTACGATTTGAATGGCATGCCACCATTACCACTGCAAGGACCTCCACCGCCGGGACAAATGGGAGGCCCACCGCCCATGGACAATACCGGGCTACATCATCATCCTGACAGTACAGACTCATATGTCACCTATCTGGAAAGCGATGACAGTATGCAAGGCAGTCCATAGAAAATCGAAAAATTCATAAATGCATTTCATTTGCTTTTTACCAAACAGAGTCCAAAATAGCTTCGCTACTCAATGTCTTGAATAAATTCACACCAAATGCCGTAATGTGAAAGTTACTACTGCTACAGCAGCGCCAGCGGCTGGTGGTCGTCTCGAGCAACAGCCATTTGAATGTTGTTTTTGGCGTTGCTGTTGTTCTTGTTGCTCTGTTGTGTTGTTGGACGCGCCTTGGCCCGAAACTTTAACCACGCATGCAATATAATTTAGAATATTTTATTCGCTTTTTTTTCTTATTTTCGTGTTGTTTAAGTTTTAATCTATCTTTCTTTTTCGATTCAAAAAACCAAATACTCATAAATATGTTGTATAAAAAACATAGAAATTTAATATAAAAATGCTGTTAATTTAATTTTTTTTTGTTTCATTGTTGAAATGTATAAATTTTATTTAAATTTTTCGTGTTGATTTTGGACAACAAAAATCTTGTAAAATGTGTATAAACCGACTAGACATAAATATAAATATAAAAATATAGATAATTAGGAAATAACATGCTACCAAAACGAATTGTAGGAAAAAGAAAATTGGTAAAAAAAAACGAAGAAAACATGTTGAATTCTTAAGAGACGTAAATTTTATAAACCAAAATAAAATGTGAGAGAAATGATAAGCAAAATGTGAATTTGCTTAATGTAAAATTTGATTAAAAAAATAAAATTTAAGTTGTATAGATAACATTGAAAACTTGGAGAGATTTCATTAAACAAAAAAAAAACTACAAAATTAAAAAAAAAAAACTTATAAAAATATTTATAATTATATATAAACGAAAAAATTAGTTATAGTGTTATTAGTAATTGTGTAATATACATGAAAAACAAATAAAACAATTGAATGTATTATGTAAAAAAATCATGAATATATTTAAAGAAAAATATACATATAATGATTATGAAACAATTTTCAATATTTAAAATTACATAAATAAATTGGAAAACATGAAATATTCGATGTCTTTTATTGAATGACATTAAAAAAATATTTGAACACGGTTTCATTTGGATATCGAGTTTCCACACGTCTGTGGTTGCTCCGACGTTGGAAGATCTCTAATTTTAATTTTTAATTTTTTTTTAATAAATCCTTATCCTTATTGTATTAAACAGTGTAAATATTTATCCTACCAATCACAAGATGGTAGTGTTGATTAAAAGAATCAACTGCTGCCTAGAATCTGGATCAAGAAAGAGCGACCAATGGCTGACAGATGTACATACCTCTTGCCCGCTGAGCGGTTTGGAAAACTTTATCTGCAGCTTGGACTGTAAAAACGAAGGTCAGCACTTCAGGAAGCGTTCGTTTTCCAGCCATCATTGATGGTATGATATTTTTTCTCTATAATTCACATGCGTACAAGGGGTTATGAATACCCTTATAATGTGTACACATCACGAGAAAGCAGAGACAAGCAGTGGGCCCTCACGCTGTAATGCTACTCTAAAGTCAAATCACTCGAATTCGCAAAGTCGGAACTCTCTTTGCGAATAGCAAATAAAAATGTGCTACTAGTGAGGCCCCTGATGCACTTTGAGGTAGGAAATACCGAGCGGGGGAGAGCGTTTCACATTCGTGTTGTGCGGCTAAAAAAGCGAATCTCTATACTTTACTGTACGATCGCAGTTGGGCTTGAGGGTGAACTGATGAACATTCCTGGCGAGGCGTTGAAAGCGAAAAAAGGGAGAAATGCAACTGGCTAGAGCACTGCTTGTTATAAAGGCGATTAAATATGGTAAGACAGGAGACGTTGCGACGGTGGTGAAGAGAGTCAATTGACTTTGTGATAATTTTGTCCCCTATGAGTGTTATCGCTCGATTTTGAATTCTTTTAAACATGTTCAAAACGGTGTTTGGAGCACCTGCCCATAAATGGGAGCTGTATTCTAGTTTATGGCTAATATTAGCTTTGCATACCATATGGCAGCCAGAACAGATGAAGTAAAGTATCTCTTGCAAAGCCTTGACATTTTGCAGCTTTTTTGGCGACATTAGTTATGTGATCTTTCCAACCAAGATTGTTGGTAATACATATACCAAGTACTGAAAGTCTTTCGGCTTCAGCAATGCAACTGCCATTCATGGATAATGGTCGAGGGTTTTCATATCGCTTCAGTGACAAGAGACAGTATTGAGTTTCGGAGGCATTTAAATTTCCACTCTATTCATAGAGCCCCATGATAATATGCTGTTAATATCGGAAATAAATGAATAAGTCATATGCAGCCGTTATATTTCCATGGCCGAAGATGAGGGACGTGAATTTAAGAACGAATAGAAAAATTGAGAAAACTATCATCAGCGAATGAGTGAATTGGATTAGATGTAACAGACAGAAGATAGTTAATGAAGATTACAAAAAGAGTCGGCGACAAAACGGAACCCTGGGGTACACCAGCATTTATATTGTGAATTTCAGACTTCAGTCCAAAACTTCTTGAATTGAAAGGCCCGAAAGGAAGTTTCTAATCCATTGAATAAAAGATTCTTCGATTCCAAATGCACGCATTTTCCACAAATGGGCTTAGTGTCAACTTCTGTCAAATGCTTTTAATATCAAGCGCAATAATATTGCTTTCACCAGAAATATGTAGAGATGAAATATATAGAGATCAAATTACTAATGGACCTTTTGCTACAAAAATCTTACTGCCGATCATTGAGAAAATTTCGTGTTTCGTGACCCTGGGAAAACAGCGACATTAGTGCAATGGGTCGATAGTTGGAGCGAGAAGAATATTAGCCTTTTTTAAGGACGGGTTGGACAAATTCGAAGTCCCCCCCCCCCCCCGGAAGAGAAGGACAGATTTAAAAGCTTATAAAATGGTATTGCCAACGTCGAAGAACACCTCTTCAAAAGAGCGGGGGGAATACCATCAGGACCAGCGGATTAATGGATGTCAAGATCTTTGATACTCTTACTATTGTACGATTGCGGAAATAGTTGACGCGCTCAAATACAGGAGGAAGCAAAGCAAGATCTTGGAGTGATGAGCTGGTGGCGAAATCGGTCGCGAGCAGATTTGCTTTTTCCACAGAGCTGACAGCGGAAATTTCATTTTAAACGATTGTGGGGATGCGTCTGTTGTCAAATTTTTGTTAATTTTCTCACAAGTTTCTAGATGTCATCCTACAATTATTGGCGACTTTCACTTTTCCAGTACCCTATTGCATAGCCCAGTAAACATGCTGCATATGCTCACCTCCATATCGCATCTCCATAGCCTGGACGAGATTTAAGTATTTCTACAATCAACTGTTAAAGACTAACATATAGTAGGACAAGGGAGTTAAATCATTACATGGCGAAAACTTTGGGTTTACTGACATTCATATCCATTGCAACAAATGTAAAAAGAAAATGCAGGGGTGCTAGCCCTTTTTTTTAATAGGGAACCATCTCCTTAAAAACTGGTGCTAAGTTACTTTAACGAACACCAATGAAAGAAGTCGAAAGCTCCACATTGCTGAGCCATACGGCGAGCCACAGAAGATTCATACATCAGTTAGATTCCTTGAGCTTTTGTGTGGCTAGTTTCGATATTATTACAATAAAACCAACAAATCACGATGGATCATTTTTAGTTTATCAAAGTGCTGATGAAAAGGCTAATGACCTTGCGCAATGCATTTTACTCCTCCAGTGATATACACATTGAATAGGCGTTCCACATATCTTCCAGAATAATTAAAAAAATCTTAGTGTGGAGAAGTCAAACAATTTGGTAATATTTACAAACCAATTACGTGATTCCTCATTGCGAACCCTTAGCATACCCACCAGAAGCAGCGCACAGAGTATTAGCGTTGTACCGGAATTGGACCAAATGTTCATACTTAAATTGGTACTTAGTAATTTCTTCATCACAAGTGATAGTAATACTATCGCACTTATCTACTTTATTTGATTCCGGGTGTAAGCTAGCACTCGGTATCAGCTGGACCCCCCGGAGTCGGTTGATGTCGAGAACGTTGAAGAAGAAGGAATAAACCGTGGGTTTGACCACCCCATTTGCCATGGTCCACAGCGGTATACTGGGAACATTTGGGATGATATGCAATTTTTTCGTCTTTCAGCTGAGTCAATTTAAAACGTTTTGTTAAAATGCTAAAATCATTGACGAAACGTAAGGCGGCCGCTGCTGCAATATATCGGAAATCGGAATCAAAAAAACCTAAAAATTCTAGAAATGTCGAAATCGGTTTTAGACCAGCCAGTCCTGGTACTGAATGATGAATTTCAGTACTAGGACAGATGCAATGAAATTTGAATGCAAAGTTACCAACGTTTCATTTGTACCGAGTACCTGGAGCAGCTAGACCTGGTACAAAGCCAAAGTGAAGAAATTGGGCGTACGAATTAGGAGAAGATTATGCAGTGGTTTGAGAAACTCAGATATATTTGGTTTCAACTCACTTGCTTAGGTGGAGCCCTAAACGTGACGGAGGACTTTTATATCGACCTATTATTTGTCGCCTAATTCTAAGGATTTTATCCCAATGCAAACCAGATTCAAAAAACTAGACCACTCTGGGAATCGAACCTGGGTCCAATCAATTGAATCAATTGAATCAATTGAAAGGCAGACGCTCTACGAACTTCGCCACACAGCTGTTAAGTAATTTAACTAAATCATTTTTCAGCATTCGTAAGAAAAAACAAGCGAAAATTCCTCTTCGAATATATATATATACATTCGGCATAATAAATTTATTAAAAACTTTGATTATTCTATTACGATTTTCATACACATTCTAGTACTACAGCGCCCAAAGTTCATTTCTATGTTCTTGACATAACTCATTCTGTCAAATTACAAGCTGTCAACGTGCGGCACAAAAATATATCTTCTGTGGAAGAATTCTTATTTGCAACAAATGATTTAGTTTCTAACGAGATATATAAATAAAAAATATAAATGTCGATCGCAAAACGGGTACAGGTAAGATTAAAAAAACTTAAATATTTTATTTGATCCAAAAATAACATGATTATCTTGAATCAGCAATGGGCAACATTCGCCCGAACATGGCACATTTATGACTGCACTTGGCAAAATCCATTTGATTCGGCAAAAGTTATCAAAACACACCTAATGGGGCTTCATAAACCGATCTACCATCCAATGAGTAAGTGTCTAATTCATTACGTTTAAGATTTAAGTAAAGTTTTTCTGTAAAATTCTTGCGAAACCAGTTTAACACACGAGAGTGATTTTGTTATGTAAACATGAAAGTGTTTTTAAAGCATTGCTTGGTGATGTTCAGAATGAAGTTAATGTAAAAGAAAACATTTAGAACGAACCCATCAACATCTTTATTTTAGGTTAGCATTTTGTGTATAAGTCAATAATTATTTGTATTACATTTTTGCTTCATTTCAGATGATTGTGGCGATCACGTTGTGCTAATTAACACAAAGGAAATCGCATTACCCGGGGACGAGTGGATTAAGCGGGTTTATTTCCACCATACGGGATATCCTGGTGGTGCAACATGGACGCTAGCATGGGAATTGCACGCCAAAGATCCAACAATGGTGATGAAGAAAGCTGTTTATAATTCTATGAATGGTAACCTTCAGCGTAGACATACAATGCAACGTCTGCATCTATTTGCGGATGACAAAGTGCCCAAGGATCTGCTTGCCAATGTTACCAGCCAGATAAGGCAATTAAGAGAAGTACCTAAGCGTTTGGATCACATTGAGAAAGAGACTTTGGAGAACTTCCCCTCGATTATGGATTACCCGAAGGATTATGTCCTCCGCTAAAGTGGAGTTTTATGTTAGTTAAAAATAAAGTTTTTGCTGAACCAAGTCGTCTATATATTTCATGTGGGAATGCCTGCAAGTACGTTGCAGATGTAGAACTAAATTTGATGATATTTATTTAATGAAAAGCATAGTCGCTTTAAATTTTACCAAACTTCAATCTGATGAAAAGGATTTAAAATATTCTTCATTTTCTAAACATTATAAACTTATTTCATATTGCTTCAGACTTTTCTGTATGATTTGATTTTCCATCGAAATAACACAATTGGCGGAAAAAGGATTATTATTATTCCTTTATTAACACGCAAATAAATTACAGTACAAACACATTATATAAAGGCGCCAGCTATCAGGGCTATCGGCTTACCTAAAACCTAAACTGAAAATAATAATCGTGTGGAAAAGCGGAAACATAAACGTAAACTAGTAAATTTCTTTTTATAATTTAAAAAAAAATTGATGAACTTTTCTGTATTATTGGACATTCAAATTGGAAGTAAAAATTTATCAAGGGTTCTCTGATTGCCAATTATATCCTGGTATCCACACGAGTTTGATATGCGTACATTTTGAAGTTAATCGATCGCGGGTAGCTTCAACGATATTCGTTCTATTATAAAAGTTTTAATGGCAATACCGTTTCATTACGCAGAGTGGTTTAACCGGGAACTAAGAGAAACCAAACGTAAAAAAATAAACTTATATAGGCAGTAGGTACTTAGTAATGAAGCTTATATTTGGCACGAGAATCAGCACTTAAGAAATAACTATTCAAGACAGATGCGTCTTTCTAAGTGGTTATATATTTATGTATTTAAAAAAAAACGAAAGTAAGGATGAAGTTCAAAAGGAAAACGGAAGCATCATAAATGATAGTGCAATATTCAGTTAGATGTTTTATAAATTCTTTATGCAATCCATTTACTATTGACTATTGCCCAATAAATATGATGCCTCTGTATGCAAACACTCATGTGAAACATGCTTTAATTTTGTATTTATTAATTTTGGCATAAAATCAAATGAACTGAAATGGTTAAAATCGTTTTTAAGTGGAAGAGCCAAACGAACATGGATAAATGACAAAACTTCAACTTCAACTGCAGAAAAAATTCAAGGTAATTAGGAGTTTTGCGTTAAATAACTAAAACCATATCAATAAAAATCGCTACAAATGTATTCAATGCAGTACTTAAAGCACACGGATTACTTTGCCAGTATATTCTATGTTTGTCCCATCACTTTTCATTACCTAAAGGTCCATTCAGTATACTTCTGATCCCGAAAGGTCTCAGAAGCTTTCTTATGAAACTCATAATGTTACTTCAAAAGTTTGTTGAATATGCTGCTTTTGGCCAAGTTGAGAGAATGAATTTTTAATCGGAACTGCTACCATCACTGAAGAAGGCTAAAGAAACATGTAAACATGAATTGATAACAAAAACATTAACGTGAGCTGATAAAAAACCAAAGCTGACCACAATGTTTATTCTCGCAACGTTTTATTATATTTCCAATTTCATATCATAACTTGCGGTTGGGTATTCAGGTCGCGTTTTTAAATTACTGCATTCTTTGTATGTAAAGCCTTATTAATTATCTTTTCTGTTATGCACGTATATTCCTCCTCTAATATAAATAAGTAAATTTAATGAAATTTTTCGACTAAAAATTTTGCTCAATCATAAATTTAAAGTTAGTTTGGCATCACTCTTCATCTTTTGTTTTCTGATGACAGCTTAGAGTTGCCAGAGTTCGCAACTGCCGGTGCGATTCCAATTTGTTTATGTCATCACGCCTCCGTTGTTCGCAGTGGCCTTCGAAATTGAATAAATCTAAATTCATTTCGTAGCAAATACAAGAAAATTGTACGGAATAAACAAATCAGTACAGTTGTTTTAACTGCTCCAAGAACTTGAGTTAAGCATACATACATAGATAGATTACCGGTAAGCCGCTTATCTCGGTCTTATCACTTGCATGGAATCAGTGATGCATATCGTTTAACTACCCTGATATCAGTTATTAAATTTAATACACTTGTTCCTCTGGATAAGATTACACATTAAATATTACTTTGTGTTTAATTTAACTTTTAGTTTCCATCCGACAATTGTACAGTTGTAGACGTAAAATGGGCCGTCTAGGGAAAGTTGACCCAAATTCATTTTCTGAACCCGGTGAGTTTGCAAGATAAGCTCCGCAGTCGATAATCTTATTGGGATTTTAATCCTTGCAGAGAAAATCAACACCGTTCAGAGTTTGCTGACATGGAAGGTGGATTTCGAGAACACAAAGATTGTTGGCAGCGTTACACATAAGTTCAAAATTCTGGAGAAAGAATTACCAGCAGTTGTAAGATAATATGCCGAATCGATTTGTATTTTCGCTAAATTTCCGTTTTACCAGCTTCTTGATATTCGAGATATTAAAATATTGGATGCTTCTATTGTTGCTGGGACAACAACTATTCCACTCAACTATTTTGTGAGCGATGAAGTCGCGGATATCGGATCAAAGTTAACCTTGGAACTACCGCAGGGAACTGCAGTTGGAGAGTAAGTTTATAAGAAACTTTGCCTTTTTATTTGTTGTAGTGCTTTCTGATAAATTTACTAAATTTGAAATTGATCGCAGTATTTCAATACGAATTATGAATGTTTGTGACATACGCTTTAATCTCATATTTTGTTCGAAGAAATCCAATATTCATTGTATTGTTAACAAGTAAGTTAATAAGTCTGCGGCATCGTGGCAACATTGTGTGCCAATTTTAATACATCAGTGGATATTAAACAAACTTGGAGTTTTTGCCTTGTTGGTTATATTGGGCGAAACAAAAATTAGCTACATTTTTGGTCGGCACGTCGAAAGAATGCGAGTACATAGAAAATTAAATTGAAGAAACAGACGGCTATTTCTGCACTTTCAAACATCTCGATTCTTTTTCAGCAGACCCTAATATAATTGCAATTTCTTCGGTAATTTCTTCAGCCAGTCGTTTGCCTAAACAAAAGCACGCACATAACTCAGGTATCTGTCAGCAAGCTTAAAGATTAAAGATTTTTCCTCTGGCCGAAACGATTTGCCCGAAATAGTGCTTAGGAAATGTGCCAATTTCCTTCTTCAGCCCACAACCGCGCTGTTCCAACTCTTCATTTCTCAAGGCATTTTCCACAAATTGCATAAAAACGCATACACAATCCCAATTCATTCCAAAAAGAAATATGTTGCAAACTATAGACCAATTGCCAAACTATCATCCATTCCCAAGTTCTTAAAATGCATCATCTACGATGCAATTCGTCTCACAAAATCATCATCCTCAAGCTTAAAGCTCTTAGTTTCCCCTCAGGTTTCATAAATTATGTAAAGTCCTACCAAAAAGACCGTAAATACGTTGTAATTTTTAGATTGTCCAAATCTATTCCATTTATGGCCACATCAGGAGTCGCTCAAGTCGCTTCTAACTATACGGACCACCTCATCATCCACAATTTGTACATATCAATACCCACGACATAAACATATATATGCCCTCTCTCGCTGACTTCCTTCTCCTGTAAGGTGATCTTTTGTTTTCAATTTGATGCCCAAAATAGCTCCAGATCTCAGGATTAGCAAATGCAAAGCGATCGAATATACACGTAAGCGTCAACCACAGTCCTCTGTAACCGTTAGTCTCTACTTGCCGCAATTTGGTTATTATCTATGATAGGGATCTCAATTTTCGCACGCACATGGATTCCATCATAAACCGTGCCAACTCCGCCCTTGGCTACGTCAAGCGATGGTCTAAAGTTTGCCTTAACCCCTTCGTCACCAAAGCACTAAACATTTCTTCGTTAGACCCATCCATAAATATTCTTCGCAAGTCTTGTCCCCTTACTACAAATTGAGACTGTTCAAAGCCTGTTGCTCCGCATCGCAGTGCGTGGTCTCCATTGGGTAGACAGATCTAATCGTTCACCATATACCCACCGTTTGCAACTCATCAATCTACAGTCCATTGCTTAAGTTACTCCTTCTTAAATTATACTTGTCTCATTTAGTGATGGGAAAAATACGTAAAATACACATCCATAGTAGCCTCCAATTGAAATGTCGTGGTTTTAAGGGGCTGGCAACTGACAAGTCCATAGGTTGATCTTTTATGCACACGCTGTTTCTCAGAAACAACATATTACGCTACACAGTTGGATTGAAACTTTATTCAATCAAGGAATGCTTTCAATATCCTTCCCTATACAGTTTTAGTGAGCGAGTTCACTTGATATCTTACTTCATAACGTGATCTTTTATTAAAGTTTTGTGTCAGTAAATTTTTTAGACTTTAAAAACCTTAAATCCCAAATCATCTGATTTTTATTGTTATTCATTTTAGACTACATGTACGCATCGATTACGAAACTTCGTCCTGTGCAAGCGGACTGCAATGGTTGACTCCAGAGCAAACCTTGGGCAAAAAACATCCATATATGTTTAGTCAATGTCAGGCGATTCACGCACGTTCTGTTGTGCCATGTCAGGATACTCCGGCGGTTAAATTCACATATACGGCCACCGTTGAACATCCTAAAGATCTTACCGCTCTCATGAGTGCTCTCATTGTAAAGAAGTCCGAAGGAAGAACAACATTCCAACAAACCGTGCCGATTCCATCGTATCTACTTGCAATTGCCCTGGGCAACCTGGTATCACTTCCCCTCGGAAAAGACTCTAATGTTTGGGCAGAAGAAGGTGTGATCAAGGCAAGCGCCGAGGAGTTCTCCCAAACTGCGGAAATGCTAAAAACCGCTGCTGAAATATGTGGGCCTTACGTTTGGAAGCAGTATGATCTTCTAGTGATGCCGCCTAGTTTTCCATTTGGTGGTATGGAAAATCCTTGCTTGACATTCGTTACTCCAACTTTATTAGCTGGCGATAAGTCGCTGGCTGATGTGGTGGCCCATGAAATCGCTCACAGCTGGACTGGAAATCTTGTGACCAATAAGAACTTTGAACATTTCTGGATGAACGAAGGATTTACTGTGTTTGTGGAAGCGAAAATTGTCGGCCGAATGAAGGGTGACAAAGAACGTGACTTCCACATGATGCGGAATCTTACTGACCTGGCCGAGTGTGTAAGTTTAAAAAATGAACTCTATCCCGAAATGAGTCGATAATTTTATCTCCGGTTTTAGATAAGGACTCAGTTGGCGAAAACTCCAGAATTAACAAGACTTATAGTCGATTTGAGTGACTGTGGTCCTGATGATGCCTTTTCTAGTGTACCCTACGTCAAGGGTTCGACGTTTTTACGCTATATTGAGGATCTCCTAGGAGGACCCGCTGTGTTTGAACCCTTCCTCCAATCATACTTGAAAAAATTCGCGTACAAGTCAGTGGAAACCAATGATTTCAAATCGGCCCTCTACGATTACTTTGTTGCTGAAAAGGAGGACAAACTGAATCAAATTGATTGGGACTTGTGGCTCGTTGGAGAAGGAATGCCACCAATCATTCCAAAGTAATTTTACTTTATTTTTTAAAAGCTTAACAAATCTCCAATTAAAATATATAAATTTGCAGGTTTGATGAGACACTAGCAAATGTTTCCAAGAAACTATGCATTTTATGGAGCACAAAAACCACTGCAGATCTAGAGAAAAATAAGGAAATTCGCGAGGCCATAAGCTGCCATCAGTTAATTGACTTCCTTGGGAAACTGATTGAATGTTGCGATATTGTTGACCTTACTCCGAAGAAGATTGAGCTGCTTGAGAGTGTGTATAAATTGAAAGATACTAAAAATGCCGAGATTCGCTTTCGTTTAATGAGATTGGTGATTATGGCCAGGATGGACAACCGAGTAGGCGAGATTCTGGCATTTGCGAACAGCAACTTCCGCATGAAGTTTGTTCGTCCAATATACAGGGATTTGGCCCAGTGGCCTGACGTGAAGCCCATTGCTGTGGCAAATTTCTACAAAGTAAGGGCTCAAATGATGAAAGTTTGTTCGAATGGGATTGAAAGAGACCTAGGATTAAAATGTTGATTAGTTTTGTGCATGTTAAATAATTGTGCTTCGTTTTTTTTTTTACAGAATTATGTATTTTTTTCAAAACGGTTAATAAATATTTAAATTTCATATAAGTCAAAGTTTTACACAGTTGCAAATTTGGGTGGGGTTAAAACACCAAAATTCAAAGCTGAAGTGCTCGCAAATAAACCACATCGAGCCTAGGTTCACAGACATCATCCTTGCGCATGTTTCAACCGAAATAAATTATGTAACTGAAATTTATTTAGACGTATGAATTTTGGTTGCATACCAAATTCAGCACACGTTCAGTTTCAAACACGAAAATAGCAGTAGGTCAAAAGAAAAAGAAATGTTGAAGTGCTAAATCGTCAATTTATTTACAAACAAAAAAAAACAAAACTGTTCTACAGAGTGGAAGAACAGAAAAGAATAAAAAAATTAACTTAACTTCAGCGCTTTTCCTGAATTAAAAAAAATAAATATTTAATATTCCAATGTTGCAATGAAATAGGAGCGTTAGTTTCAAAAAGATTAATGCCACTTTTACTGCGATATTGAAAATGAAAATAATAAAATGGATTCTCTAAGTAAGTGCTTTGCTGTATCCTCCCGATTATCAGTCATATCCCGACAACGCCGAGGCATGGGGTCCTGGAAACGATGGTGTAGTACCAAGTAATTTGTACGGCTTCCGAAGAATTACTTTTTTTGGCTGGTTTGTCATCATTAGCTTCTCATTTATGATGTCCCCAAAGCTTTCTTTAGGACTCCTAGTCCTTAATTCTATTGGATAACCTATTTTATAGACATTTCTTCTTTGGAGTAGGGAAACATAATACTGACCAAGATGTCGACATAAACATGTTCCATAATGCCATAGATTTCGTATATAAGGCACATCCCATTGTATTGAGCCCAACACTAACATGGTGTTCAGCGGCCGTCCAATAAAAGAGAATGGATTAAATCCTGAAGGAACCATAATTTTGGCACGTAACCAGGAACAATGCATGTAACTTGTTGCGTTCACCCGAAGAGGCCTTACCCTTATCGCGGCTTTTTCTAAATCTTGCTTGCAAAGGAATCCGCCATGGCCGCAAACAAAATTACAGACATGATAACATCCAAACAACCTTCTGCACTCCATCCTTTTTTTAAAAGTGGAAGGTCCATGAAGTCAACTTCCAAGCACAAATTTAAATCGGCAAAACGATGTCATATTGAAGCCGCTTTTTGTCACATAATACTGAAGAAGATGCTTCAACGTCTTCGTCTCCAAGAAAAAATATGGAAAGTGCGATAGAAGACGTCTTTAGATGTCAGCGATTTCGTGTTATCGTGGTTCATTAAATAAAAGCTAAAAGTCATGTATTTTCCTTTTATTTCATACGAAAATTATTATTTATTTTACAGTTATAGATTCTGCCATGGGAGTTGTCCTTCTTCCGTGATACTTCACGAAATCATTTCTACAATAATTGCAGCATGAATTTGTTGTGGTTTCCTTAGGCTCAGGCGAAAATAAAAGATTTATTATGTGATTCCCGTAGAAGAATAGGGATATGGCTATAAAAAGTTTCTTTCCAAAGGAAAAGCGTTAGCAGCCTACATTGGCGCTTTCAAAAATGGAGAATCGCTTTTCAGTCATTGTTTTTTTGGTTACGAACATAAGTAATAAGGTATGGCCCTAAATCGCAAGACTAAACTGACATTAAGCAATACCCTAACCCGACTCGTACCTAATCAATAGTCGCATCCCATATTAATATAAATTTTTCAACGCCCGATGTCCGCTAAAAAGATGTTAAAAATAAAACACAAATGGATTACGTTTTTTATTAAAAATAAGCAAAACTACGTTTATAACAAGACGTTTCTATATTACGTTTCTCATCATTTATTTGTTTTTTTTTTTTTTGTCTTTTTTTATTTATTTATTGTTTCAATGAAATTATCATACTTTTAGTTTCCTCCTGCAACCTATTATTTTGTTTTTTTTTTTTTCTCATTTTTTCTAAATATTCGTCCGCGTCTATGTTTTACAATGTGTTTTATTCGTAATTAATCATATCTACCGCTTCGGTTATTCCAAATATATGCTTTTGTTTTTCTATATATCATCTCTTTGCTTGTATACATGTATATATTTTCGTTTTTTTTTTCATTTTAAAATTAAAGGATACAAGTCCTGTCTAGTGATCTAATATTGATTTTCACCTGTTCGGCTCCATACTTTTAGGATTTACATATTTTCACTTTATCGATTTTGGTTTATTTTATTTTTCTCTTTATTATTGTAGCGACTTTTTTATTCAATTGAAAAGTAATAATAAAACTAATAAAATTAAATCAGTTCTGCATGGGAGTCGAGAACAACTTGCAAAATTTGTGCTAGTTTCTTACCACAATTTGTTTTTTTTTTGTTTTGGTTTTTGAAAATGTTTTTTCCTAAATGTTAACAAATTTTTTTACACGACAATTTCTTTTTCTTTTGTTTATCTATATGGATTTAAAAAAATTTAAATATGTATATACTTTGTATATTACAAATAATTTTTTTGTTAGTTGTCTTTTCATGCTACAAGTTTTTTTTTTCGATTTCACAGCTAGTTATCGAAATTATAAATTGTGAAGTATTTTTCAATTTTTTTCAAATAAAAGAAAAACAATAATTTTTAATTTAATTTAAGAAAAACACATGCCGTTATCGTTTTTATTTGAATAATTTTGTTTTCCTTTATTATTCCTTAAAGAGTGAATAATTTAGTTAAAGTATGGATATGTTAATTTTGTGTGTTTAATAAAGAATAAATTTTTCATAAGACTTTTTATTAATATTTAAATTAAACAATAAAAAAACCATTGACGCAAAATATTCGGAAAAAAACCCTTTTGGGAAAATGGGAAATGCCACAAAACCTCATTTTCTTGTAAGACAAAGCCCAGTTGTATTGTCTGCCAGTGTTCAAGACAATGGAACTACAATTTTCAAAGCCTTCGACTTTCAAGAGCAAACCATTAAAGCCATCGTTAGAAGATGAAAAAGAAGTTAACTACTTATATAATAAAATACTCTCTTTTTTAAGTGAAAATCAATCAATCGAAAACGAATGGACATCGATGCTCCAGAGTGTCAACGAATCTTTTCCACTTCATCCGCAAAAACCGCAAGACCGAACATCTGATTCAAAGGCTGAGCTTGGTCTTAACTACTGTAAGACGGTGGCACGCGACCGTGAAAGAGTTGATAGCAGCTTCAGCCCAGGCTCCTATCCTTCAAGGATTTATTGATTCATTGAATTTGCTATGTTAATAAGTAAGGCATATAATTTGCCGAATATCCTCTTATTGGGCTCAGATTGCGTTCTAATTAAGTCAGAAGGCACACAATTTATGCTGTCGAAGAATGCCTGGTATCGCTTTAACTTTGTTGAGCATTATAAACGCTATAAACGGATTCTCTAATTTCATTCAAAGATATTTCGGGAGCCCACCCATATACTGGGTGGTCCAACATAGTTGTAATGCTATCCGGACCACTATGATATTAGTGCCACTTTTTTGAAAAAACATAGGGCAGTCTTATGTCAAGAGACGTATCTATTATAGGGACTCAAAAACATTTAATTAGAATTTCCCTCAAGTGTATGGTCGTCAAGTGATCAAAGTCCTGCTTAAGCTTCTCATGAAAATCAAAGCAAGAAAATTAGTATTTTAGCCCCCATAACCCGTATTCATTTTGATTTCTCAAACGTTGGCAATGATTATTAACATTACGAATTATTCACAATTGAACCGATACTAGTAACTTCATTTTATAATTTCCGCTAAAAAACAAATAAAAAAATTTAAAAAAAAGTAGTATATTCTCATTTGTTTTATTCTGTGATGAAATTGTAATTAGTGTCTTGGGTATTTGTTCAAACAATGATATATACATTTCGAAATAAAATTAATAAAATAGTAAAATAAGTTACAACGGTACACACATTATAGTTTTTTTTTGTTTTGTTTTTTACTTTTATCATTCATACGATTAAAATGGAGGGAAAAGAAAGATCTTATTCAAATTTATATGTTCTTATTGTTATTATTATTATTAAGATTACTTATTATTTGGTTTCATTTAGTTCGTTATATATCATGTATGTATATTATTGTAGTTCATTTCATTAATTCACTTTATCTAATGATTTACAAATATATATGGGTGTATATATATATGTGTTTATATTTGTTGTCGATTTCAGTGTTTATTTTGTTTTACTAGGGATAAGTTTAATACATATATTATACATACATATGTTCGTTATAGTTATTAATAAAAAATGCAAAAAATGTTTGTTATGTTTTTTGTTTGGTTTGGTTAACCGAAGAGAGGACGAAAGAATTTACAACATGCACACGCACATATAATTACGTATATATGTATGCATTCTGATGGAATTATAATAACATATTAATAATAATAATTGTTTGTTTACATATACATAATCTATACATATAATGTATATAATACTTAATAGTTATTTATTTTAAACAAGTTTCTTCTTATTGTTTTAATTTTAAAATTTTCATTTTTATTTCATTCACTATATAAACTTAATACGAAAGTGTATAAATATGTTTTTTTGTTGTTGATTTGTTTTATATATTTCTATTATTAATAACTTTATTGATTTAATAAGATTTTTTATTTGTTAATTTTGTGTGGTTTTGCGAATTATTTGTGTTTGCTTGATTTGTATTCTTCTCGAATTTGTTTTTTAATTTTATTTTTATTACAAGACTAAATTTATTGAAATTAAATGTAAAAAAAAATAAAATTTTAATAAAAACCTATTTGCAATTTATTGTTGTTGTGTTGTTGTTGATTTTGATGGTATTGTTTTTATTTTATAATTATGACTTTATGTGTCCTGTGAACGTTTTTGGAAAGAAATAAATACTATCACGAACTTGAGTTGTCTATGGATCGGGATGTGGATGGACCAGCCGTTACGTGCTCTTCAAGGACGAATGTTGGACTCTGGCGGGACGTAGACGCAATGGGTTGATAATGATAGCCTTCACGGTGACGGTGATTTGATTTTCTTGTTTGTGATTGACCCAGTGTTGGTCGTTTGTTATTTGCTTGATCGGGTCGTTTGGCTGAAAAGTAAAAGTAAGAATTAATTTTTAAATCAGGATCAACGAGTCCTTCAAGGGATTGATAAAGTGCACTGTAATGACACGGGTATGAATATTATTTGAGAAACCGAGCATACATTCCCTTTATTAAAAGTGATTCGCTTAAAAGAAGTCGGTAGAAGGATATATAGTACAAGTGTAAGTGGTCACTTAGAATTTTGAGCTCCAATATTAAGAAACTTTTCAAGTAATACTTTTAGAGTTGTGAGTAGAGAACTTTCGTTAACTATGCCAACGGAACCCTGCCCTTTTTATACACTACCTAACATCTTCCTTTAGGTTTTCATTTTTTCATCTTTCTGCCTATTTTCATGATAATTTGTTTGACCTCAGGGATATAAATCTATACTTGGAAAGGAAAGTTTGCTGAATGTTTACAAGCTTCTCTGGTGGGATTCTCCCTTCACTTATTGAAAGTTCGTGTTATATCTGGAAATGCCTTGAGGGAGTATTATTTGCGTTGAAGGGCTCTCTAAGCTTTGCCCTTTTTAGAGCTACTTAATATTTCGGCATTACGTCTGCTCCTTGAATGAAGAAATAAGAGCCCCTCCGTAGGAACGATAGGAAGACTATTGGCCTCAAAATGTTTGCCTAATTTGAGCTTTGTTTTTCTGTTTCTTGAACGTACCCTTTCTTTGGGCTTTGTGTAAGGATATACATAATTCTATGGCTTAAAGCATAATTGTGAGAAGTCTGAAACGGTACGTTAGAACAAGATACCCACAAGCTTATGTATTCTTCTAAGTTAAAATAAATTACTGACGTTGCTGTATTATTTCTAGACTCATTGCTTACGAGGTCTACTGGTGAGAGGTAACGCAAAAATCCTTCCAAGGTTTCTTATACTTCTCTGTTGCTCTCAGCCAAGTGCCGTAGCTTTGCACACTTAGTTGTTCAGCAAGAAGCTATTTCAGCCGTGTAGTCAATAGTTTCACAGTTCTGTTAACAGAATTGTCTTCTTGATTCTTTAATGATAAAAGTTGTGACCTCAGCAGAGTCAAAAGAAATCCTTGAAACAGGACATCTCTTGCTTTGGTTTGCTTCTGAATATCCAAATCCAAGTCTCTTTTAATCAAATCAAACAAGCATTATCCAAGAGTCAATCACTTCGTGACAGATATTAAACAATATGTCGTCATATGTACAATTTAGTCATTGCCAATATACATAAATGAATGCTCATCAGAGGGAGGTTGGACAAGTCAAAAAGTATTTCAAATCCGTTTTCCATTTTGTTCATTTTATTCAAAGATTCAATCAATAAATGACGAAAAGAATAAAAAAAAAAATTGCTCCAGCAAACCATCCTTGAGTGCTGCTCCGTACTTGTATGTCCTCAAGCACCATTTGTGTATAAAACTTGGATAGAAGGATGGGCGTATTAATAATTTTGCATGTTCTCCTTTATATGTTTTTTCAAGTCACATCGAACGAGAAAGGATGGGGAGATTGAAAACCTTCTGAGTGTCATCATGTTGACCAATAAGTGAAACGTGCTGCATGAGATCGAGTATGTCCTTGCTGGCTGCACCACAGCACATCTTTTCGAGACAATAATTGTTTATGGATAATCACATTATTTGTTTTTGTTTTTTGTACTCTAGAAACGACAACACAAAAGAATGAGAAGAAGAGCATATGAAGTACATCAGTCAGCAAAAGAGGAGGTATTACAAGTACGAGTTTGTATAAAGGACGACGTAGCCGTTAGAGAATTCAAAATATTTTAATGAACTGAAGTGACTCTGTCATTGTTTGACGTCGAGTGTGTACATCGAGAGGACGGCATGTTGTGGTATTCTAGGCACATAACTTTGTATGTTGTATGGTAATTGATTCAATTATAAAAAAAAGGGGGACAGACTTAATGGAAAAATTAACTGAAGTGCAAGTCGGAACAAGGATGCTGCTGCTAGCCGTCAATGGAGGGAGCCCTGCGGAAGTCGTTAAAGATGTGTATTTAGAGAATAATTTGTTTACATAGCACTTGTATTCATGATGGGATGTTAATTGATGGCTATAAGAGCAAATTGGCGTAAAAACGTGGGGAACAAAGTATTTTTATATTCAGTTTTTCCAGCAATAAAGGGTGGTGTCGTGATTCAAAAGCGCTGCACTCAAAGAATTATCGGTGCATGTTCTGCAAAAAAAACAAAAAAAATAGCAAAAGAAACAGCAGATTCTTAATTATACAACAATTGGTAAAAAGGGCATGGCAATTCATGTATTGCCATTACAAATGCAAACTCTTGGTGCTACAGCTGCTTTGGTGTGCTTCACCACTCGTTTGTATACCCCTAACAACTATCACAAATGGCGGAGATTGAACTTACACTTTTGTGCCGATGCCGAGCAGCCCCGTAATGTTTCTTAAGGCAGTTAAGCTCAGTATCACCACTAAAACGTATTGACAACCATCAATGTCCATTACTTAGGGAAAAATCCGTCGGTCTAGGTCTTTGCAACCCCGGCAACGGGATCCCGTTGCTTTTCCGAATCCCGAAATCCCGGGAATGAAATAACTAAGCCCGGGATTTAGCTTTTGTCTGAATTATATTTTGAAATATTTTTCTTATCAAAATTTTTTGAGAAGTTAATTCTCAGAACATTTATATTTTTGTTTTATGAAATATCTACGTCGATTTTTTTTGTGCAATTATTTCTCAACAAAATGTTCCAGAAAGAATTTAATTCGCAGAAAATTTACAATTTTTTATAAAATACGTAGAAATTTTTTTTTATGCAAGACGCATTTTAATTTTTTATTAATCCCTTTTACTAAAAAGTATTGACAATTGCAATCGCAGTTAAATTGAATAATTTTTAATCCAATATTTGAAAATATGGGTTCATCAAATTTCTTATTTCTTAAAAATTAAATTACCTTAGATTTTACGACTAAGGTACACTTCCTCTCAATATGTATCCGCCCAAAGAATAAGCATACATAAATAAACTAGAACATTTCATCAGGGTTGTGCATTTCCTCGCAAATCTTGATGCACAGAAATCTCTGCATCCATTTTACCTTTAACTTTCTTCTCAGAAGTATTCACTTGAAAACACAAACAAATCACATCATTGCACAGAATGCTCTCGAAGACGTCTTTCAATTAGGGTTAAAACACGCCAAGAGTGTAGATATGTTGACTTCGGCAACATGCTTGAGGTAATCTCGTAACAGTCCTTGTGGGGATTCTCGTAACGACTTCATTTTACCACTGAACACCATCATATTTATTCATAGTTTGGAAAAGGGATGATTTCAATATTTAATGAAGCTCTCACCAAAGCCCAATACAAATTGGAAAGGAAATTGGGCATTGCCTATTTAGATTGAAGTTTAACAGATACTTACCAGGTATATAAGGCTTTTGATTACACGACGACGATGATGATATTCGATTGCATTGATTATGATGATTTGTTTCACTATGTGGCGTGCTGTTATGAATCGGCACTTCAGTACTTTCAGCTGTGCTAAGTAGGATCATTTCGCGATCCTCGATATACATTTCGCTGCAACCGTCTGGCACCTGACGATAGTGATGCGGCCATATGGCCAGTCCTGAGAGTATAAATGCCTCCACAGCACAAATATAACCTATGATCTGTGAACAAAAAACCATGAATTCCATAATATTCCAGTGAAAGGATAAACCTTACCGCCGATGCGAACAGAGTCGCTTTTGTGGGCTTCGGCACCCATGAAAATTCCTCGGCAAAAATGACCATGTGCAGTAATAGGGTGGAACCCAAAATGAAAAACAAACCAATACTCAGGTACATCCATGTGTTCTAGAAAATCAAATGGAAAAAAAAATCAAATAACATACTTCGATGATGGGACTTCTTGAGAGCTTACCACTTTAGTCCAATTGAATGGAAACATCAGTGCTATGTGCGAAATATCGAGAAACAACATTACACAGGTTATGAGGAGGGAAAATACTGCACAGAAAATCATTAATCTTAAACGTCCTATTAGTGGCAGTAGAAAAAGACCAACTTGCACTGTACCAGCTGAGCATTCGCATGCAAGGCAAGCGGCTGAAGATAACTACATGTTATATAAAATTGATTAGATACATTTGAATGGTAATAATAAATAATTTGAACTTACCACCAAAAGAATTCGTACAATCCCTGTAGGCGTTTTCAAATGTTGAGAATCACAGTGTAGTACAACACCCCACGCCAGTGGCGAATGGTCACTGCTTTGTCTGTAGTTGGCGTGCGAGTCCCACGATGTGCAAGTACCCAATGGTGACTCTAAGGATAATGATAGCTCTCCGGCTCTGCTGCCAGCTATTTCAAAATCCTGCACGTCGTCCAGCTGACAGCAGACCGGCTCTAAATCACGTATTTCGTCCAGGAGGAATTCTATCTCGTCCGTACCATACAAATCAGATTCAGATGGCGTTTGAAGTTGGGGCTGTTGCATTTCCCGCTGCGGGGGATGTCCCACATCACCGGATCTTATGAGCAGTTATTCGTCGAATCCAAATAAATTTATGAACAGTAACTGAAATTTATATACAATTGAGAACATATTGAAAAACATATCAACTTGAAAAAGTTAATCAATAAAGGGCTTAAATGTGTATATTTTTATGTTTCAACTAAATCTGTTTCTTTACAGGTTTTTAGCACTTCATCCTCTGTTAAAGAGTCTGGTCCAGAAAAATGCCGTATTACGTTGCATTAAGGATGAGATAGGGACTTTTTAGTGCTCGTATTCAATATCATTTGAGCCACTTGAGCCATTTGAGTTCAACAATAAAAATAAGAAATGCTGGGTGATTAGTAAGAACTCTTAGTTCACTTCGAAAAAAGGTTATTCTGTCCGTAAGTTCTGTTGTGTCCTTTGATTTAAATGTGGCCCGTAAGGTTCAAAAACAAATACATACTTAAGACCCATCGGGGAAATAACAAGCTAGCAAATAGCTCATTCTACTTGCAGTTCAAAGAGTTCGTAGGTAAGCCTTCCACTCCACTTACTCTGTTCAAACACAGGACACAATAATACGACATTTCCCATTTCCGTTGTATTAGGCAACTGGTTTAATGATTGGGGCTCTGTGAATATAAGTGTCATAAGAAAGCTTCTGCGGACTTATTTAAACTGCACGGCAAAAAACAGAATGTCCAGAATATCGACCTTTATTCTCTCATCATATTTATATATCTTCCACCTATTTAAGATAAAGAAAAACTAAATCCATGTAAGCCGCTCAGGGCTCTAAACAAAGAGCAAACCCAGGCCAACTTTGCCCGCGACGGAGACCTGACGACGAGAGAGTTCCTTTCTGACGGCCAACAAAATTGTTGACGCTGCCTTTGTGCATCTACCATAACATGAATTTTTACCGCCGTGCTAAAACGGGACAATCGTAAAGAATTACGTACGATGTCTCGATTATATGTAATTCGCCTTTCTGCACTTGACCGGGCAACGTGAAGTGGTGCCGCTGAGCTACTCTGGATCATTAAGGAACACTAAGTATCGCGGTAGAGAAATGCCTCTGGAGGGACAATGTCGGTAAGGTGCACTCTTTCGTAATACAATTGGGGTAGAAAGCCCCGGAGTTCAGGTTGTTGATCAACGTGTCCGCAACTTACTTTCGGGTAAGCTTTATCAGAAAATAATCCACCCTGATCAGGTTTCCTCTCTTGGAAAGGACCTCATACTGATATCTTTTTTGTATTTTGTTTTGGGACTCTAGAGTTCTATATAAACTAAAACAAGCCGCGAATCTTTTCCATCGAATTTGCTGTCACGTTGAACTACACGGGATAGTTATCATGGGCCAGAAATGATTTGGCTGCTGTAAAACAGTCTTCCAGAGCGCTGGGTATCCGCCAATACTACGATTCACTAATGGCCGCCCATGTTGTCCGACGATCGGGAATTTTCGCCAATGCTTTCTTGCATCCCAAAAGGCCCTAGACAGTAGAATCCTGAATAGAATGATTTCTGATTTCTGGCAGATGATCTTTAATATCCACTCATCACAGTAATGCTGAATCTTATTAAAGTCACTCTGCCAGAGCAATCGAATGTCTTCGATTTTCGGTCCCGATCTGTACGCAATCAAGTCGTCTGCATACGCTACGGTATGGTCAAGGGAGGCAAAAAAATCAGTTGTGTGTGAATTGTCATGATCAATGATCCGACTATTGGTCAGTATAGTGGTTTGCTTATACCCAGGCTTTCTAACTTGTAGAAGAACGCTTCGAACGGTGTCAAAGGCTTTTTCCAAGTTAATCCGACAAACATCCGTGCATTCGTTTTTGCCTTATTGCATTGAATACCTGACTCCAGCTTTGACGCGGTATGTATGGTATGATGTCCGGTTCTGAAACCAAATCTATTGGGTTGGCAACTAAGTTATTGCGGATTTCACTCATTGATGGCTTTGTTTGAATTTTTCGGTTGTGAAATATCAAATATCACATTTTGTTATTTGATAGTTGGTACTTCAACTGTCAATCAGTTAAAGAATTTTTTTGATCGATTGTGTAGTTTTTGTTTGGCGTCTATTGAAATATGGAAAATCAAAACCATCATTTACGTCATATTTTCCTTTTTTATTTCCGGAAAGAAAAAAAAATACATCGCAAGCTCACAAAAAGTTATGTGCTGTTTATGGTGACGAAGCTTCAAAAGAACGGCAGTGTCAAAATTGGTTTGCCCAATTGCGTTCTGGTGCTTTTTCACTCAAAGATGAAAAACGGTCTGGTCGTCCAGTTGATGTTGATGACGACCAAATCAAAGCAATAATCCATTCGGATCGTCACAGTACAACACGTGCATTGAAAATCGCTTAAAACAACTTTGCTATGTACAAAAACTCGATTTATGGGTCAAACTGAATTAAAATAATTTAACACAACGCATAAACATCTGGGATTTGTTAAAGAAACGTAATGAAAATGATCCATTTTTAAAACGATTGATAACTGGTGATGAAAAGTGGGTTGTTTACAACAATGTCAATCGGAAAAGATCGTGGAGCAAGCCGGTGTTGTATTCCATCATGACAATGCAAGGCCACACACATCTTTGGTCACTCAGCAAAAATTATCGGAGCTTGGTTGGGATGTTTTGCCACATCCACCATATAGTCCTGACCTTGCACCATCAGATTACTTTTTTCGATCTTTGCAAAACTCCTTAAAGCGTACCTGGTTCAGTTTTTTGCTGATTAATGCCAGAAGTTGCTGCCTGATAGATGGCAAAAGGTCATTGTTAAAAATGGTCAATACATTACAGAATAAAGTTATTTCGTTCCATGAAAAAATTATCTTTTATTTTTCCCTCAGCCCACTCAATTAGTGCTCTATGAATGACTTTTTCAAAAACCTTACTGATTGTAGGATTTGCCGCAACTTTGTAACGTGAAACTATGCCAAATAAATTGTCATTACATAAATTTGTTTTTTTGACGGTTTTTTTTTCAGAAAAAATAAAAAAAATTAAAGGTCACTTCAAAAACACTTAACATTGACTCGGTCGATCTAATATATTGTTTGCTGACACTGGAAGTGGTATCTTGACAGCTCGCAACAAATATCTCCATTTAGCTAGATAAAGCTTGCCTGTAAGGCGGAAAATCTAAGAGATGCCTCATCTACATCCTCATTTACGAAGATTTTGCAAATATGGTTGTGCACGGTTTGCCACCTGCGGAGCGTAGTTGGAATGGTGCAGCTGTGAATACTTCAGTGATAATTTTATGCAAGAATGAACGCCCATTGTTCTTTCATAGTTAAGTGTGGGCCGTTTTTCACTTTTGAATTGATTGCGTTCATTGTACAGATTTGAACTCGCCTCTAAACTCGTGTTCGCCGACCCATGGCCTACGGCCCACCGTTTCATCTAATGCTTATAAGCTCTGTCGGATATGTTGGTTTAACTTCCGCCGATTGTCTCTCAAAATACCTATCTTCGAATTGGGAAGATAACTTTTCTGAATGGCTCTTACTGTTTTTTCAAATACGGCATGTCTCTGGTTGTCTGAAGCACTCAAGCAGCACATTTTCCCGAAGGTTCCTTAACTGGCAAGCAAACTGTTCTTCGATCTCATGGTCAATGGTTTGTGGATATGGTTTCATTAGCCTTGCTGTAAAAGCAAGAAAATTGTTGGAGTTGTGACATCGGCGGTTCAATCTTCAAATAACGACAAATTAAATACTGCGAATTGAGCGAATGAAAATAAGTAGTATTTAAAGTCTCTTGCATATTTGAATGGTCCTATAAGGAAGCACTCTAGGTAGAAAACTACTCGTATTCTAAGGTAGAAATTAACCTGGCATCCTGATATCCAAGTAATTCGCATGTGCAGTCCTCTGTATGCGCTTTTCTGTAAAGCAATCAAGAATTTAGTTCATAACAATTATCCAAAACAGAGTTTAGATTTTTTTTTTTTTTGATTTTTGTAGATTCAATCTTCCATTTTCAATGTTATAGTTCATGATTTTCCTGTCAACCATTCTGTTATTATTGTTGGTATACTTTGTCCCGTGGGCTTTCTTTTTTGTTACGATATTTATGTACTCCTTGGTTAAGTTCGATTAAATTGCTTGACCTCTCTCTCGACATGTCGTTTGTGATACAATTCTATCCTGTAGAGTTGTTGGTTTAAAAGTTATTATCTAACCACACTCATTCACCCTCTTTAATCGTCTGCAATTGCTCTTTGCCAACTTCCAAATACTGGTCTGTTGATTTTTGTATCGAAACTGGTGTCCTTCCAGCCAGGCAAGTGATCAGTACTGACAGAGTCCACATTTGAGTCGTCAGATTTATTTTAATCGGTGACTACGAGTACAAGATGTAGTGCCTTATGTTAATTTTTCATGTTCAATCTTACTTAACTATCAATATTTCAGCAACAATACTTGTATTTGAATTGGAAGCTTATGAAACTCCTAAGTATTTGTTTCAAATTTCACTGGGATTTTATTCATAGCTCCGCTAAAAACAACACCAATATTTTAATAGCAACATTAATCTATAAATGAGAAATAGTTCTCTTCAATTAACCCCTCAATCAACATTATCAAAGTTTGATGACCCTGGATGATTCCAATTATTCATTACATTTTCTTTTTTTAGGAAAAGAATGATTGATTTAAACTCTCTTTTCAAATAATTTCCTTCTTTTCATCCTGACGGACTTCATATTCATTCATCTACCTATATGTGTGTATAACAGTCTTGCATAAAAGAAAGAATTCATGAATTCCCTATTGCTGTCTGTAGCTAGCAATTCAATCAACTCATTGAAGCTCTCAACTCTCAAGTCCTTACCGCAAGTAAATAACTTAATTTGATTCATCTACCTATATGTGTATATAACAGTCTTGCATAAAAGAAAGAATTCATGAATTCCCTATTGCTGTCTGTAGCTAGCAATTCAATCAACTCATTGAAGCTCTCAACTCTCAAGTCCTTACCGCAAGTAAATAACTTAATTTGATTATTTTCTTTTTCCAATCCCCCTTAATATAAAACGATATCGACCTTCCGGAAAGCAACGCAAAGAAAATCCGATTCTCAAGAGGTCTTCACTACACTAGCAACAGCTAACAGTGGGCTGTTGTACCCCTTGATGCACCCTAATCCCCCTTTGGCACAGTATGAGGTCAAGATGTTTGCAATTAACACAACCAGTGTGCGAGCGTGCAGGTTTTATCATTTGTTTTTTTTTAAAGTGCAATGATTTTTAATGCCCCACTCCTCATCCTTACCATCACAGTATACTACAATGTGTACTACGAGTGCCATCGGTACACTCAAGGATCAATTATTCGAATTTACATATAAAGTAAAAGGCTCCTTTAGCCCCCAGAGCTACCCATCACCGTTTCCATCATCATCATCATCATAATCATCATCGACATCGCAAACTACCGCCGCCATCTAATATAAGCAAATTTATTGTCAACAGGGAGCAT
Organism: Orthonevra nobilis; assembly: GCA_963555765.1. NCBI lineage: Eukaryota > Metazoa > Arthropoda > Insecta > Diptera > Syrphidae > Orthonevra > Orthonevra nobilis. The sequence goes on from OY743224.1 coordinate 151,781,983, forward strand.
AACGTTGTAACCACCAGCAGCACCAGCAGCACCAGCAGTAGCAGCAGTAGCAGCACCATCCATTGTGCTGTCACTATGTGTATCTATTGAAAATGCATGCATATGGAGAGGTCCTTTGGCGCACACGCCCGGGCACACCACACACACTCTACCATTCCAAGATATTGCCTACTGGTTTGGATTATAAATTAAAAATAGTGCAATTCAATTCATTGACCTAGTTCACCCAGCCACCACCCCCGCCAGAATGATGAAGTAATGGAGTTTCCAGCAAGACTGTGTGGCGATAGGACATGCCTTTAGGGGTGGTGGAATATGGGCGCTCGATTGGCAAGAATAAAGGATACTTCATGCACTTGGAAGTGTGCGGGCTAAGGAAATGTTTGAAATGCTGACGCTGCAATGGACGGACTTCAAGCGGCGGCCGGAAATTTAGTGTATCCCTGGTGTAGACAGTGTGGCAATTATAACTACTCGATAGGCAACAGAAGTATGAATCGACTAATGGTCCTGACACATTCCTGACACATACACCGTGGCCATTGCGCCCTAACAGAATAATTTGAAGCGTTTGTCTGTTGAGTTCACCTTATTTTGTTGGCTGCTTGCTCATGTCCTTTTCAAGAAGCAAACTATCAACCATGATTCCTAATGTGAATATGTGTCCCTTTAACTATTGTAGATACTTATGTGCATGATTTTATTTGAACTGGAAGTTGTAAGTTCTTATGTGCAGGCGGTGAAAAAAAGGATCTACTTTTCGATACATCAAGAAGGAGAGCTTTGAGTTTGTATTTTTTTTATTTTATTTTATTTTTCTTTTGGTTCATTCCTTGTTGGCAAAGGATTAAGAAAGAGGAGAAAGGACAGACAACGCACGTATTCAACTGAGAGTTGCCTACACTCCTTTCCAGCTGTTCCTATTGAGGCAAAAAAAAAAAACGTTAAAAGCAAAAAAAGCTGACATGTTCTATTATTTTGATTTTTATTTTTCTGAACAATTGAAATATTCTTCCGGGAATGCCGACTGTCTGTGTCTGCTGTGCCTGCATGAGAGTGTCTTTCGTTTTTATACTTCTGTCTTTTTTTCTTTGTGTGGAGGTTGAAAAATTTCCAGCAATTAATTTGAAATGAAAATCCTAAGGGGATTTTTGAGTTTTTTTTCTTTTATCCTTATCGTGATGAATGCACTATTTAATATATCTCTTGCTTGTCAGAAAAAAGTTACATGACTTAAAGTTTGGACGTAAAGAAACGTTTAACTCATACGAAGAAAAAGATGGTTTGCATTACTCACTCAGATTATCTTTGCACACGACAGGTACAAATTTGACTGCGTTTCACTTAGGTGTAACATCAGCCTAACATAATATCGAGATCTTGGCAAATATGTATGAACTTAACCAAATCCAGGCTGCTGGAAAAAGCATTGAGAGCTCGGTTATATATTAGGTATCTTGACACCAGATTAACGTTCAAGGAACATATTTCTGGATCGCTTAGAAAACTGAAAATAGCCGTTAATTTATTATATCCATTTGTCAATAGAAAGTCAAAGCTAAGCATATAATCCATAAAGTGATTTTTCAAGCTATTCTTCTATACGGCTGCCCTGTTTTGGGGAACAGTGCAAAATCTCACATCAAACGCCTACAAGTATCCTGAAACAAAATTCTTCGTATGATGCTTAATCTTCCTTGGTACCACTCCATCCTAGACCTACATGAAAGAGCAAATGTTGATATGATTTCAGAACGAATACAGAAGCTTAATAACAAATTTAACTTAGGCTGTATATTAAGTCACATAGATATTTTGTCTATTTAACCAATTGTTTATTTATTTTCTTATTTACACACTTATTTATTATTTCTTTATTTCTTTTTAATTTATTGAATTCGTTATTTACATATTTACTTTTTTACTTTCTTGTTTCCTTACGTAAAGTAATTAAGACACTTTAACTCTAGTCATTTATCTTTAAGATTATATAAAATAATTGTTAAAACATATTCATAATATGAGCATTTACTAAAATGTCATATGTATCTATGTAAATAAATATATATCTAATTGCTTTTTTTTTGTTTTTGTTTGTTCTCTCTATAAACAACAGCTGAGTGGCGAAGTTGGAAGAGCGCCTGCCTTTCAATTGATTCCATTGATAGGTCCCAGGTTCGATTCCTAGAGTGGTCTAGTTTTCCAAATCTGGTCCAGTCACCATTTGCCATTCGGATCAAGTTAATGGCACTATCACTGGATTGGTCGACCAGCGATAGTAGTCTGACTAATGGATGGCGTTATTGTAGTGGTTGTTGTATCGGCTTAATACTAAATTCGTGTTTTAAATAGTGGTTTGTATAGATCGTGTGTAGATAGGTCCGCTGTGAAAGCATAACACTGACAGCGGGGTGTTTAGCTAAATCTTTCAAACTTTCAAAGTCAACTTATGTCGAATAAAATCCTGCGAATTATGTGGAACCTAATAGGTCGATATCAAAATCCTCCGTCCCGTTTCACCTGAGTACACCTGATACACCTGAGTTTCTCAACCAATAAAAAATCGTTCATTCTCCTTCTAATTCTTCCGCTCGCTCTGTGCTGCATGCATTATGAGAGTATAAATATCCCCTTGAAGAGCGAGCAAATGATTCAAAAAAAAAGTTTTTTATCGAATTTTCCTTCAAAACGCTGTATTATTCTAAAGTATAACTCATTTCGATTGTGATATCTAATCTTACAACATCTCTGAACTGTTCAATGTGCGGTAACACCATAATTTGTAAATTTAATCTCGAAATAAATAAATCTATCTTTCTATCTAAGTATGAACTTACTTAGAGACTTTTAAAAATCCTCTACGCGTTGTTCTTAAAATACTTCTAATATTTAATCCCTATTTTCTAACAAGGTATCAACCGATCGGAAGTTTTAACTTTTGCAAATATCACCAGATGTCAGTATGCATACATATCTGTGAAATAAAGATTGAGAATAGAGCCATGATACACAATTACTCCTCAAGAACGCAGAAGACTCGTAACTATTAAGTGACGTTACTATTCAACTGTGAGTGAGTATTTTGGTGGATTTGGAGTATTCAGGCGGTGAAAACTCGGCCCTACACAGCTTAAGGCTATGTGAGAGTCAGAGGAACAAAGAACGTCAAAATTTGCAAGTTGGCGCATGGACCTGATAAACTAAAATATGCAAGTAGTTTCCAAAAAGGGGTTTAACATCGGTTTTCGACTATCCAACTACTATAACGGCTCACAATCCATTGATAAAATGATATAATAATATATTTTTTCGAAGCAAAGATCTGCACGGACTTTCATCAGCTGCCTGAACTATTAATTATGAAGAATACTTGTGACAGCAGGCTTAGATCCATTGAAGAAGCAATTGAAGATGACAACTTTTTCGTGTTCGAAGCTTCTCAGGAAACAGTTGAAGTTAAAGGCGCGACGTTTCAAGATGTGTATATGTGAATATAACCATTCGCCCGAACCAGGTCTTGGACAATCTTGTGGTAGTGCACAATATTGTGTTCGAAATGACATTAAGCACTGGCGATAATTTGGCAAATGATGTCATCGCAAATCTCCCATCCAAATGAAAGGAAATTGTTCTGATAATCTTCGGTGCACTGAGAAGTAAGAAATCTGTGAAAATCGACGGAAAATAAAACACTGGTCTAAAGCACCTTCCTCTAGAAGCGGTAGACGTTTACACTACCCTTTTTAACATTATCCAGTTCATTAGAAGACAGCGATGGTGCAATTCATCCCGAAAACGAATAAAGACACATCCAATCCGGCTACTCTTCGGTCGATAAGTCTCCTTCCCAATATCAATCAGTAATCAATAGAGAACCCTAAGTGGGTTGAGGACAAAACTATAATCTCGGATAACCAATTCGGTTTCATAGCGGGGCATGATACTATACATGCCGCGTCTAATCTGGTATCGGATATCCAATGGAAGAAAGGTAAGAAACAATACACGGATGCCTGCCTGATTGACTTGGAAAAGGCTTTTGATACAGTTTGGTGGCATGTGTTCTTTTACAAAATAGACGGGCTGGGAATAAGCGAACTACCTACTGATGAACACATTCTTTAATATGCGCAACAGTAGAAAGTTTATCATGAAGAATGGCAATGTAACTTTAACTTGGACATTTAAATAGCGGTCTGCACTAGGGTGTACCAAATTCACTGATTTTATTCACTATGAGGATCAAGAAGATGAACTTCCAAAAATTTGCCTCTGGGGATACCAGAAATAATTGGCGAAAGTTAGTTTTCGTTGGACAAAACGGGCAGCCACTGATGACTGCTACCGGTCTATGCCATGACAAAGAAACACAGCAGCCAACTCGATGTTAGTTACACGACTATCATCCGGCATATGCTTACATGTGGATGTCCCGTGTGGTTTTGCGAGCAGGCTTGATGGAAAAGATTCGGGTTCTCGAGAGACGATGTCTTTGAGCCTGGTTCCATCTCCGTAGAACTCCAACATAATCTGAGTGGATAACTTTTAAATGAAACTTATTCGAAGGAACATTGTAAAAGCAATGACCTCAGGCAATAACCTGATCTCCTAGGCTTACTTCCCCAACTACATGTATCAGAGATAGTGCGCCTTAACGGCATCATTCTACCAGAGGCTTCCTCTGCTGCTGTTGATTAAGCCATGCGGTACCCTTTATCTTTCACTTTGCGAAGTAAAGTATGAAAAGGCGACTTAGTTACAAAGGTGACATTGCACGCAGCTCAGGGAAAAATCACCACTTCAGTTGGGGGGTATCAATCCACGACAAGGAGGATGTGTAAAGGTAGCCAAGCAGTTCTGGTGGTTTCAAGACGGGAAAGGCATATATATATATTATAGTTTGCTTAAGGCTATTCATTAAATGCATCGTAGATAGTGAGCATTTGAGAAACCGTTCATATACTAAGTTTTTCTTTTATATTATAAATTAAAACATATATGTATATATGTCATATATATTTGCATTCATTCAGTTAAGTATTAGGTTGAGCTTTGAGTGCCATTATCATAGTTAGTATGTAATCATGTAATATGTAAAATGCACAAAAAACATGTAATGCGTCTGACAAAAATATGTTAGAAAACTGTGACATCTATAATTATTATATTATTATACTATGGCAATTGTTACACGGAACAAAAACAACGCACATTCGGATACTAATTTGACTTCAGAAGCAGACATAAGAATGAAATCTTCAGCTTTAGCCAGTGAACAGTGGAGTAATCGGACCATTCCAAACCGCCTCTGTAAGGATCTAGAGGCGCTTTCAGACACCCTATTTTCCTTCACAAAACAGCCAAGCTTTATTTTAATGTTATTTCTTGGAGTTTATCTGTGTAGGGAGCGAAAAACGTTCACTACGCCAAATGATTTCAAACGAATGAGTTCTTTTTGATTCATGTTTAAGAACTTCAAGAGTGTTCTTGACATCCAGTTTAGAAGCGAATGCAACCGGTGCTGGTTATAAATGGTCAGCTTACGAAATAACGCTAATTAAGCATTAGTGAATCTTAGTAAAAGCTGAGATTTTACAATGTTTCGTTTTTGAAATCGGTCCATTCCCTAGCATTTAGAATCAAATTGACGGAACATTCACATTGTTCGCCGTGGCTAAGACGCTTCTTATCAACAACAACATGAGTCTTTTAACTGTAATTGTTCGTCCAGGGAATACATATTGTTCTAAATTTAACAAAGCTGGAAAAGAACTTCAAAGATTCAGCAAAATTGTAGTGCGGCCGAAAACGTGGGTAGATCCTACGAAACTTCATAAAAAACACAATGTTTATTTATTTATTTATTTTGAATGCTAAAGATCTAGAGTTAACAATTAAACATTATGATTTACATGCAAAAAGAAAAAAATTGGTATTAATGTCTACATATTTATTATTCAAATGGTGAGAGTATTTATTAAAGATAATATAATATTATAAACTATTTAAAGAAGAAAACCATTTATAGTTGGTATGATGGCATATGCTATATTTCTCAAAAAATTGTTTGGTACATTGAAATTGAGACGAGACAAGAGGTACATAATATCGATGTTGCCATCAAAAAGTTTGCTAATGAAAGAGACACATAAATACAATCGTCTACTCTCAAGGTTAGGCAAATCTATAACATGAAGTCTGCTTGTATGAGGTGGGAAATTATACAAGTGATGCCATCCCAATCCTCTCAATGCACATCTCAAAAATCTTTTTTTGATTCAGGAGGCAGGAGACCACACATGACAAGCATATTCGTCAAAAAATAATTTCATTGCACTTGTTGACATTTAAAAACAAACAATTTTTGGTACACCAAAAATAAAACGCATCATTATCTTGCTGCAGATCATGCCAGTCTCCAATGTCATGTATCTTCTTGAAGATAGTAAAATCGTCAGCAGGATAAGAAATTGTGGCAAATCATTTACAAATAAACTAAATACTAACGGACCCAAGTGGCTACCTTGAGGTGTCCCCGAGTTATTAATAAAATAGCTCCAATAACAACCATTATAAATTACAGAATAAGGTCTACTTGTCAAAAATGACTCATGCCAAATTATATAAGGAAATGGTCAAAACTTTTATCTGATTTTCAAACCTGGTTCAGTAACCATTTTCTATTGAGATATTTTTAATGAGGCTATCACTCAAGTAGCCAATCAGCGATAGTAGTCTGACTAAGATGGTAGTCGTTCTGTAGTAGTAACTCTATCGACTTGTTATTCTGTCGTCATAGGTCAATAATAACATTCGTCCCTGTTCAGACTTCACCCATGGAACAATAGAAACTAAAAAAGTATACCTGAGCTTAAAACAACTACAAAAATATTCTATTAGTTTTCCTAAATCTTATGCTCGCATATGCACAATAAGGGCAGTTATAAACCCTTGAGAGCGAACAAATTTAAAAAAAACGACGAACACCACATGCGAACCAATTGTAATATAGTAGAGTTAGTCATCCTTTATTTCAGGTCATAACCTCGCTATATAGAACGAAAAACAAAACAAAAAAAAGAGGCCCAGCTGTAAGGGTGCATGTATAATCTTATGGTTGTTGTTGCATTTGCGTTCTTTAAGTATCAGTATCCGAACTTGAAATTTTGTTTTTGATCACATAAGTTCTTTTGTTGTCCTTCAGTTTGCATAGCCATTAAAGCACAAGATACAAATCAAAACGTAGTAAATTAAATCTCATGTTCAAACAGTTTTCTATGCTATGAAGTGTTATACAAGTCCCGAACAAAATCAATCAGAATTCTATTCCTTATGTAATTTTTTTTGAATAGTTCAAAAATATAAATTTCTTCTCTCAGTGTTAAATATATTCATAACGAAAGACAAAAATGTTGGATTCCCTTTGCTAAAAATACAAATATTTTGCAACGATTCGCTGAATCGAAATTTCAAATTCTTTCATTTCCTGTTCCCTTCAGCTGGCCATCAATTCGTTCACAAATTCCAACAAAATTCAATTTGCATTTCGCCTATGTGCGAATATTTCTATGAAGAAGAAGCTACCAACACCATCGCCGCGCCGCGCAATTCTGATCATCGAATTCCCAAGGATTGCTCCTATATTTCAGCCCCAAGCCATTAACCCCAAACGAAACAGCCCGAAATTCACTTTCAAACTATTTAATTATAATATAAAACCCTTGAACGTAGGTATGTGTATACGATGCCTAAAGGATGTTTTCCGTATTATATTCCACCTCAGCGGTAAAAGTTACAAAATTCGTCCTGTTTTCAGGGAAAAGTTGTCCCTGCTTGTTTTTTTTTTATTATTTTGATGAATGACTGCGGGTTAATGCAGGAAATTGTCTCGTTCTCTATCGTACTCCTTCACGAATAGATGGAGATTAAAAGAGCGTTTGGCTTTCACGACACAATATCCTTATAAAATTCGCTTCCTGCATTTTAATGAGTCCTGCAGAATTTCTTAACCGTTGTTATGGCATTCTCACGAGACAAATGATGAAATATACAACAATAAAAATGAAAAATAAAAACACTGGTCAAACCTCAAACAACCTCACACAGGAATCATTATTGAATGCTCCGAAATAGAAGGATACCGAACTCTGGTTTTATTTTATCCAGCCGGAACACTCCTTCGTTGTGTCGTGTGCTTAAATTAGATTTTATTGTTCTATTAAATATAGTTATGATTTAACTGTGCAGGAGAGATAGACATCGCCTCCTGTAGACTTGAAGGAATGCGCGTGACGGCAAGGAGGCAAGGCATAAGGAGGCTAATACCCCGACATAATTACAGCTAGTGGCAGTCAGCCAGCAAGGACTAGACCAGGTTCAATGGAGAAGGAAAATCAATAATTCCGATAGATTGGAGCGGCACACGCAGGGACTCCAATTCGACTTGGCTAAAAAAAAAAAAATTTCCGCCCGAAAAGAAGATCTACTAAAAGAGAGCCGACAGAACAATAAGCAAGAACTTCATCGTTTCTAAGCCTTGCGCTACTTCAATAAGCAGCCCCATCTAAAGTGATGTTTCTCGGATTGCACAGGACATCACTGGCAAGAATAAAGGGGGACAGATTTTTGTTTCGTTTAATGGTGTGTATGTTGTTCCTTCCTTGGATGGACGAGTTGTTTGTTCCCATTTTTTTTTTTTTTTTTAACTTTTATACTGCCTTCAGATTTCTTCTATTACCGCCCATGTCCTGTCAAATGGGATATGTGTGTACATATGAGTGTATGTATGTGCAACGACAGAACAGAAGCAGAAGATTCAAAAGATGACAATTCCGAGTGCTGCACAGAGTGTATGTTTGTGTGTGATTCTTTGGTAAGTGTGTGGAGGAATATATGGGACAATCATAGACTGCAGATGATTTAGTTTCTCATTTAATGTGGCGCAATGTGACCATTATTCTGTTATCGATCGTCCTACGATACGACGATGAGGACGACGTCGACCGACGACAACGTACAATGTTGATGATGATGATTTTTCTCCTTTAAAAGTTCCTTCAATGGCCTGTTATATTCGCGGAAGAGATTCGAAGGGAACTCGAGGTACACATTAGGGCAAGATGGGTTTAAGTTGAACAAAGGAACATGTACATTTTGTTCTTAGTTTTATTTTAATGCACATTTTATAAAATAATTCCTTTTTTTGTGTCGACAACTGGAAAAGGACTTGTGAATATGTAAGAACATGACGGCCTTGACAGTTTTGTGACAAATGAATACAAAAATGTGTCAACAGTTTTAATACTTCTTTCCAACAAATAATTATTAGCGAATGTGCAACTTATTAAAATGAAATGGAAATAAGATGGGAAAGTTTAAGCATCGACTTTAGTACCTACAATTTGTTTTGTTTTGGAAGCCGGAGCCTGATTTCTCTCAACTTTTCGCTCAGTGCATGGTTTTTTCTCCATCCCTGGATCGATGTGTTTTTGGACTGCTGAAGATGAGCTTGAGAGTTAATGCCTGGAAATTACATCCTCCACTTTTTTTTGTCATGGCCCCACTGATACCTGATATTCTGAGAGTATTACTGCTGTTTCGTCGTCTTCTAAACAGAGTCGGTATTCTGTGGTTGTTCTGAGTCCTAATTTGGTCAGATGTAATCTCAAGCGGCAATGACATGTGAGGAAGCTCACGAGCTTTCTAATGTTCTTTTTGTTGAGTTTAAGGATTTCTCTGTAAGAAAAGGGATTGATTGAGTAATTTAGATTGTAATTTAGATTGTCTGTGCCCCGGTAAATTTCTTCAGTAGGCAAAACATAGCTTGTTATTCCACTTATTGGTTAAAACTGTGGTATGATGACCTTGAACCCATCCTAACCTAACTTTGTTACTTGGGCAGCTTTTGATGTTTTTGGCCTTTTTGGCCTTTTGCAAGGTTTTCTATGGCACAGGATTCGATGGCTTGTAGCATAGCCTGGAAAACACTTACATGTTTTCCCATTGGTAAAGAGAGCTTAATATTGGGTCCATAGACACCGGAACCCACTCCATTTGCCATTCTTGAGTCATCAATATACCAGATTTAGTTTTTTGTGGTAGGTTAGGAATGTCTAACTCAAAGATACTCTTATCTGGGATCGATCAGAACATGTCTTTATCCGAATGAAATTGATTACTTTCAAGTGTCCCCTTTGGTCACGTGGTTTGTATTTCATTGCCAATTGTTTTTTTTTTTATTTCTGGTGGCTATTTTCCTAATAAAAATGTCAAGAGGAGACAGCCCAATGACAGCTTCTAGTGATGCCATAGGTCAGATGCTCATAGCACCAGTGATGCCCAAACAAGCTGTTAGGGGATCATTACTCTTGCCTTAACAAAATTCTTACTGGTTTATTTATGGGGTAGTTCCCCGATTTTTCCTTAAGAAATGTCAACAGGCCTTCCGGGTTTGAATCACTTCATCACTGTGGCCAAATCAAAGCATTAGATCCTTGATTGCACAACTACCATGCAAAGCATTCCTTTAATTTTGTCAATCTCTCTCTATAAGGATTATCAGTAACTCGAAAAACGAGGATCCTGAAAAAATCACAGGTTCTTTATCGAAAATCTAAGCCAGTCATCTTACACTTGAAAGTATGACGCGCTTTCAACTGATTGTGAGTCACGGACGATCACAGAAATCCAATTCTCACACTTGCTGCACCAAACTAAATGTCGTTTTAAAAAAAATTAAAAAATTTAGGCTCTGTGCTTGCCTGGTTGCCATGGAAAATGCCTTTGACACCATTAATTTAGAAATGCTAATTTACAAGATTCAAGGCGCTACTGTATCCACGTGTGCCAGAACATTATTTATAAATGGCGGTTCCTAGTTCATTCTGGATTCGGCTTCATTGTGTGAAATTATGGCCGATAAGAATTATGGCAGTATTGTTACTCTGTTCATGAGAATTTCATTTATTTATATATCAGGCCATTGAACCTTACAGGATCACATCGGTCGTAAGATTAAGATTCCTTGGTTCAGTCTTAACTTTTCCCTTGCAGCAGATGGTTCGTATTCGATGGTCTTCGATGCTTCTAACATTATTTTCCATTCGCTCAATTAAGTCGAGCTTTTGAAGTCCACCGGCTTTTTCCTTCGGGAGTAGATCCACGTCTTTGTGCAGTTCGCGATTGCAGCTTCGTACGTAAATAGGCCCGTATTTATTTCTTTCGAAGGTCCTTAAAATATGTTCTGTTGTCATGCTTATCATCCTGTTATGAGTGTTTAGTAGTCTTATAATTAGTCTTAAAGAGTCATAGTCGAATCGGTGTCTTTTGTGGAGTTGATATTAGTTCCGAGTATGATAAACTCCTCTACTACCTGAACGATATAGCAATTGATTGCAATTTTATCCAACTAGACTTGACTGGATCTATTTCTTGCCGACAAATTTATTTTGTTTTATTCTCAATGAATTGAAGACTAATGGCCATGATTTAGTAGCTTAGTTTAAATCATGCCTTCTGTTTATTTTTTGAAGTTAAAAAAAAATTAGTCTCATCTAACGCTATTTGCGAAGTTCCTATTTAAGATTCCTGCCAAGAATCCACACCGAAAACTTTCTTTCTCTGAAGCAAGCATCAACCTACATTTCATTTGCATGCATTTGAAAACAATGTCATGCACAGAGTATGGATTATTCCTCGTGGCACCAAGGAACTTTAAGAAACTTCAATGAAGAAAGTTTGACAGAAAAGAAAAAAAAGTTATCGAAATCCTTCATTGAAATGTCAAAGTTGCAGTTTTAGAACGAAAACAGGGTCGCACGAAAGTACCTGACATCAAATGGGGAATCAAAACGAATGTCAAATCCAAGAATAACAACAACACTGGTGTATGACAAAAAGGGCACTTCAGAGCGCCTTACACACTGTAGACTACATATGTAGGCATACACGAATCCAAGAGCTACGACAAGCTTTTAAATCCATTGCGTCTCTAACAAACAAAACACACCAACTTGACATACATCACAAATGCACCTTTGCTGTTAGCACATGGCATGGAAGAAACGCCATAAAAAAAAAACCAAGAGGAAAAAGTAGACAACTCCTCGACACATGCAGCAGTTCACGACACTCTGTACGTGCCTCCGTTCCACTATCAAGAAACGAACGAATGAACGTATCTAGGACTTTTGATTCTTAATGACCTTGTACTCATTAAACATGCATTTCTTTTTTGTCGACCCGTTTCCACCATTTTCTTAAACTTTCCCTTCAATATTTCTCATGAAAACAAAACGTATCGTCGGCTTACCACCCCTGAAGTCAACGAAGTAATTCTAAGCACATATGTATGTACAAACGCTCCACACGCTTGAATCGGTCGATCTTATGCTTCGAATCTGCAGAATTCTCCTTAAGTCTGCTTACGGCCCTTCTTAATCATATTTCACTCCCGAAAATGCTTCATTGCTGGATGACCACTTCACTTTCCCCCTTTTTTGAAAATTAAATACACGAAGGGGCTTTAAGGTTACGATTTAACATTGGGGTGCATCTCACTAAAACAGGGCAAAGATCCGCCACTTCACTCGCGAGTTTAAGCATTAAGTCCCGAAAATCGTTTGCGTTCTTTTGGAGATCGAAAACCAAAAAAAAAAAACACGAATCCCACTTTAAAGCAACTCAAACACAACGTTGAGCCTAACGTGTTTACATTCTTATACGGAACATCTACTAAAAAAAAATAAATGGACGGTCCTAATTTTTATTAAAGAAAATTCTCTCTCAGCGCTAAAGTCAGATTGGGGGTATATGTTTTTCTCGACAAGCTCGTGCAAAACTAAGAGAGGATTTACGAATTTTCTGTTCAGCTAATGCTACACAGCCACTGGCACCCTTATTTTGCAACCCTCTTCTGGCAAGCAGACTTACTCAACATAATTGTCTCCACCCGTCCAATTCGGAAAACGAAAAAGAAAACTTTGGGAAGCATGAGGTTCTCTCTCGGTAGCCCCAATGTTAAAAATAGAATTTAATAGGAAGAAGAAAAATGAAAACATCGCATCAGATTGTGCGAAGAGAGGGGAGGGCGTACGAAATTGGTGCAGGGAATGAAGAAAAGACTGTTGAAATGAAAACACCCACCCCCAACAACAGAACAAACGAAACGCGAGAAGCGAGATAAGTTAAGGACTCGTATGAAGGGGAAAAGTGTTGCCAATTAGACTTCAAATTAAACGATGAAAATTGCGCTTTGTTTCCTGTTACAGAAACTTCAGTTTAAACTTCATTAAGGGTTCATTAAACTTTATGTTAAAATGTAGGACGAGTGCCAAGTGCTAGATCAATTTATACAACGTGAATATGGTTTTTCTGCGGAGCATATGTAACTCTTTTTTTCCTGAGCATAAGAAACATTTTTTCAGACCACGTTATCAATAAATCTGGAGGAATACGATATAAAACAACACATGTTAATTCTTTAGATTAACATAACAACATTTTGAAGAAGTTTTGAAGGTTAAGGTGAACCTCTTTCTCGCCCAGCAATTATTAAACTGGTTCAGAAAGTCAGAAAGAAAGCGTTGGAAGTTCAAAATGTGGCAAAAATTGTATTCTCTTGTCAATAAGTTATATGGTTATGCAAATGCATCCACAATTTAAGGGAAAAATAAGAAGAATTTTCGGGGTAGCATTTAGAAAATTTGAATCTTTATCCACAACGTTATATTTTGTGGTGATGTGAATCATTACAGATCATTCAACTTTTTCCAATGAGGCAACTTGGAAGAGTTTCAATTCAATTGAAGCATCTTAAACCAACATCAGTGGCAAAAGAGCATGATATTGTTTTTTATTTTAATGGCTACCCTTCACCGATTAAAATAAAAATTTCAACAAATTTACTATAAAAATATTAGGTTCGTATTTTCTATAAAAGTCCATATTTGAGATATATTTTGAATAAATAATTCAAATTCACAATCTCTTAAGATTGGCATCAAACTAAGAAGTTCAACATTAACTGAAGATCAATGGGATTTTCAAAAAGGTATTGCGAACAAACAGTGTTTACAAGTCAACGATCTTTAGAGTAATATAACATCTTAACTAAAACAAAAACTTTTGACATTAAATTTATGTATGTTAATGTAAAAATTCACATGTCTACAATCAGGAATGGCTCACTACTACTTTAAACAATTATATATGACGTTAGGCCAATAACGCAAAGCGAAGCAGAACGTCATTTTCAAAATCGAACCAGCTGGAGGGAAATTGGATTCTAGTTGGCCCTCCGTCCGGGTTGTCAACAAGCAGGTAAAATTTCTGTAAAGATCTCGAACCGCGCATAAAAATCCTATTTTATAAGAAAATAGCTATCCTAAAAATCCTATTTTATAAGAAAATAGCTGTGGATTTTTTTGGCAGAAGCACATAATTAATCAGTTAATTAAGTTTTATGAAAAGTCAAAATGTTTGGAACGCTTTTCTTCGAAAATATAATTTCTTTTATAAATTTCTGGGGTCGTTCGGAAAGTATAGACCTGCGAGACATATGGCGATAAGAAGCTTTGTCTGCCAAAGCGCGTCACTAGCCAAATATTATTTTTTTATTTGTGTAATGTCTATTCGAGAAACATTTTTTCAAACAAAGAACAATTAATAGTTTTTCTTGTGAATTCAATATAATCATGCCCTAAAGCCAAATTTGTGGCAAATGCTTATAAAAAAATAACTCTAGTTTTCTATGAAAACGCAGTGTCAGTTTGATACTTTATCATGGTTGGGTGTAAGGTCCAAGAAGAATTATATTTATGAAATAACTTTTCGTTCAAATCTCTTTCAAGATGCATGAACTTGTTTTCACGATTTTTATTGAAAAATGTCAAAGCTACACTTATAAATATATTCACTAGGAAGGTAAAGCACTAAAGTAAGGAAAAATAAACACTTCACATAGCAAAACGTCTTGTCACTACAAAGTATAGACATGCATTACCGAGTTCTGAAATAGGTGCCTTTTGACATTTGATGCAATGATGCTTCACTAAGAGTCTTAGTACTTGTAGAGCTAAACAAATCAAAAATACACATCGCAACAACAAAGTTCAGAGTGCGCAACACTGTACACTGGCAACACTTTCTCTCAAAGGAGTACCGTGTGTGTTTGTTTGTGTATATTTGTTTGATGTATTACACTTATAAGAAGAACGCTTTTGCCCCATTGCCATGTCATGCTACGCTACGACGCCACCCTCACTCAACCGCCCCTAACACTGCGCTGCTTCATATACAATCGTACTCGTACACTACCAAGTACATCGTCGTCTTCAGCTTCACTCACTTTTTTACTGATTTTACACATTGACACAATTCTTTTTTCCAACAACCGTTATTGTTGTTGTTTTTTTGTGCAGAAAAAAAGGGAAAATTGTAAAAAGGTACACTGACGTTTTTTGTTTTGTTGTTTTTATCATTTCAAATTTCTTGAGTACAAAAACACAAATGTAGGTGAGCAGCGAGGGTGGACGATGATAATAGGTTGTGTTGATTATGATTGAAATTAACGGTGTGACATGGCACACAGGCACACCACGCAGGGATCCATTACTTTTTCTCATTACTCAAACTATTTTGTCGTTTTTTTTTTGTTTTTTATCCTTGTATCTCCTTGCTAGGAACTCTCTTTATTCTCTCTATCTATGTTGCAATATAAAAACAACAAATGGAAAAGGAATTTTCGTTTTTTTTTGTTTCGGGAGCACAGAACTCCCCAAAAAATGATACCTGTAAGAGCTTTTCATTTAAATGGGCTTTTGCCATCACGTCAAAAAGGACATTTACTTCCTATTCGTTGTCAATGAATACACATATATGTATGTGTCCTTATGGACGAATAATTAACAGATTCATATTTCTGCGTTTTTTTGTTTTTTTTTCTATTATGTTTAAGGACAAGCGATGACAGGATGTACATAAGAATTGTTTGAAGAATTCTTTTAATTTGTAGACTTGAAAAAAAAAATAAAAAGAAAAAAACTAACCTTGTAAGACGGATTTGTGCTATTTACAAAATTGTAAATGTATGTTGTACACGAACACCAATTCAGTATCTAAACTATAGATATGCTGATGTGAAGGTGGCGGAAGGGATGGTTTTTTGGACTCTGCCTTCAGCAATAGTCTGTAGCCATTATTTGTCGAGCGTTTAATCACTTTTTTATTATTATTTTTTTCTATTAATTTGCACTAAACTTTCACTTGCTTCATGTATTTTTCATTTGCTTCACACCGAAAGAAATACGATATTATTTATGTATTAAAATTTGTGAAGGGGTTTCACATTGGACGAAGATGAGGACACCGACGAAGACGAGGTGGACGCCATGTTTTTGTTACTTTTTTCTTCTCTTGATATACTTTCCATTTGTGTATTTTACACAATAACTGTGGGCAGTGGGAAAACAGACACACGTTAATTCTTTTATTAAGAAACTTATTTTTGTATTTTTGTATTTTTTTTTTTTTTGTAAAACCCTCCCCCTCTGGTGAAGCAACTCTGCCTTCGCGAGGGCACCACCACTGCAGGGCGAACTGAGGACCAGCAAAGAGTTGTTCCCAACTAAGTGTAACACTCTCTACCAGCCAACAACCGACCAACGACTAAATATGGCAATCCAACAACATTCTACATCAGCGGACGGAGAAGAAGCACAAACATGAGGGATGAACTTTCCTACTGTAGAAGAAGCATATTACACCACCCAAAAGGACGAGGGCAAACGGCAAAGGATAAAAAATAGAAATTATAGAAAAAAAAAATCAACTCTCTCCTCTTTCAATTGTCTGCAGAGTTCAATATTTAAAAGAAAAAAATATAACACCAGCAGCAGGCAAAAGAATTCAAAGGATAACAGCAAAAACAAAAAAAAACTCCCTTCACATTAATAATTATCTTGGCTCTGAATTCCTTATTATTTGTTATGTGTCGTGAGTATGGTTTTTATGCGAGAAGATATTGAATACTAATACATCGAACGGGCCATGTGCCAAATTGAGCTAGGTGCAAAAAGCTCAGGATGCGTGCGATGTTATGCTGTTTCAAAAAATGAGAAAGCTTTCCGTTGCCACTTTCTGTATGGCAAATTTGAAACTAGGTCAAATAATCGCATTGGTACAGTTTTTCTCTCTTGAAAGAGTCCCAAAAATACACTGAAGAGTGACTTTCTTCTTGCACTTGGCAAGAAGTCGTACGATATGGGAGCTTTTTACGATAAAACATAATTGTTTTCATGTTCATGCTGAAGGGTTTTCATTTGGGGAGCAAAAAGCTTATTCACTGCTTTTTCATTTCCGTTTTAATGCTCATTTCATTTCGTTATAGAGAGAGTTTTTGAAATTCGACTACATATTAAGAATATCATTTTTAAGGCGATCCGTTTCCGCATTTGCAGTGATCCGAAAATCTCCGTCATTGAAAAATGAAAATATTTCATTTTGTTGGATGTACAAACGAGTTCCATTGCAACGAAATTTATCCCAATTTATCAGCTGAAGAATAAATTGCTTTCCTGTCCTTATAATAACAGAATTCTTATTTTTGAAATGTAGAATTTGTATCCTTTGCATATCAAATACGGATTTGTTTGATCATACTTCAATCTTTTGAACGTTCCAATTACACACTCTCAATTCGTCTATTATTATCCGAGGCTGGTGTCTCCCTCATAACCCCGACGGCACAACCACCAACCTGGAGGACAAATTCCATTCTTTTAAAGCCCATAGGACGCGGTGCCAGTTTTAGACGATGTCAGTTGCCCGCTTCGGGGATGTGGGCGCTGCTGTTGGCTGTGGCTGTGCTGTTGGCTGTGGCTATCGGTCTGAGCTCCAAAAATGACGAAATAGCCATAACATAAAGTGTATTCTGCTATCGCATGAAGCTGTGAAGTAATCGCTGACGCCATCATGAGAGTTCGTCCGCTGTCGTATGTGCAATGCTGCAATATTCTCTTGTTCATAACATAACATAAACCAATACCCAAAAGGTATAATAAGTACAAGTAGGTAAAATAAGAACAATTGATAAACAGTTGCAACGCTGCGCATCATCATCTAATCTGTTTCTTCTACATGTCCAAAAAATAAAAGTGATCTTTAAACGGGTGCATCTTACGGATCGCTTAACCCCACCGTTTGAAAACTGTAAGCTATAGGATCGAACCATCTACTGAATTTTACTAACTTTTTATCAGAAATTTCAAGGACATGAACCATATTCAAAATTAAATCGGTTCCAGAAGCTGAAAATGTGTTTTAGTTCATATGATTTCTGGACCTATATCTCAAGCAATAAGACACAAAAAATGAAAGATTGTGTTGTGGTCTGAAGCTCAGACTTTTTTTGGATTAAGAGTTTTATTTTATTTTTGCGTTATATAGGTACATATACAATTTGGCAAAAAATTTGACATATAACATAGGTTGCAGTATCGGCTCAACAAGTAGTGCCCGACAGATTTGTATGGTTCAATTTACAATGTCGATAACACCATTTAACAATGCATACGTTAACACATTACGCACGAAACTAGTACACACAACACAAAACGCAACTTTGACAAATGCAGATAACATTTTGTGTCTTCTGGTGATTCAAATATGAAGACCTTAATCGTGGTCTGTAAATGGCACTTCAGTGGTGCCAAGTTTCAGGAGCAAGAATTCCTATTCGCATAAGGAGGTAACAGACATAAGAATAAGAACCGGAAATAGCGACATTCCCATACAAGATAGAGCTAAAATTCTAGCTTTAACATGTACCAAAACGTGGAAACGGTACGCGCGAGTTAAAATGGTAGCAAATAAGCTAATAAAAACTCAAAATATACTTAAAATTACCTACAACAGACACAAAGGACTGCACATAATCACAGCCATTGACATAGCTAAGGCTTTAATAAGAGGGGCCATACGGCATGGTTTCACCATTTATAGTCACTGGACAAGTTTAAATTATTTCCATACTTCGCACAGCAATTGGAGTACTTCCGCCAACACCCATCGGTTTATTTTTGTGTGAAACAAACTCCTTACGTTTTTCAATAATGAACAAATTTGCAAAGGTCAATATTGTAGCTAAAGCCCTTTTCGATAAGGAAGAATTCTTGCACGAAATATGCAGAACAGATTTTGTTGTAGTCAACCTGTTTATTATAGTTTATAATATAACTATTCCAGATACGGTCGGCAATCAACAATTACTCCTCCATGGCAAGAAAAGACCAAACTCAGGATGCACCCTGCAACCAAGGAGTTATCAGCAATTGTGGTTTCAAACTTTAAATGTGAGAAGATCCTCACTCAGCGGTTTACTAACCTAAATTAGGATCACAGATCAAAAAATTTTGAAAAGAATCGAAGAGCAAGTGAATCTAATCTGCGAACAATTTTAAGGAAACGCAAAACACCTTCTTTCCACACAATCATTCCAACTTTTTCAATTAAGCCTATCTCTTCAGGAAAGAATCTCCAGAACTATGTTTTTTGTAGCGAGACCATATGGCTTTCTTGAAGAATTGTGTCTCCGCGCACCCTCAAGGGTGCGGTCTGAGATATATGCTTGATGGTTCGATAATGGTTCGTTAGCTGAATGATTTCTTGAATATCCGTATTCGTAGTCTTAACATGTAACTCTCTATTGGGCATGTCCTTGCGGTTTCATACATTCCTCCTCTTAAACCTGTTACTTAGTCATCTGTATGTCATGCGTCTTTATCTGTGTACTGTTCTTAGGTTGATCCGATGTAAATCTGATTACAAGTACTGGTGATATTCTTAATACTCGTTGTGGGTCTAAAACTCAGACGTTTTTTGGTTTTAATTTCTCCATGAATGGAGTCCGAATAGCGATGGAGTATTTGGTATCGTCTTATCAGCTTTCGCTTAATTAGAAGGATTTCATTTGCAATTAGTTGATATGCTTGAAAGTTATTGGAGATTGGCTTATCACCCTGCTATCGGTATTGAGCCTTAAAAGCAGAACGAATTTCACATCATCTACACAAACCAACATGAGCATGAACTAAGAATCCCAGCAGCTGATACAGTAACCACTACAGCAAGTACCTCAACTAACCAAGACTACTGTCGATGGTCGACAACTCCAATCGTAGCTGCATTATTTTGCTCCCAATGACAACCGTGACTGGAACATATTCGAAGTTGTCTGAAACTCAGATCCTGCCAGGATTCGAATCTGGGATTTATCAATTGATCCAATTGAAAGGCAGGGGCCTAACCAACTACAACACCTAGCCAATGACAGAAAAAAAAGAGTACTTTTTGTGTTAGCCGCATGAAGGCTGGCATATCAAGGGCGGGATCTCTGATAGATCACTGTTGCAAATGTTCAGCTGTGCATGAGAATAAAGAAAAATTAAGCTGGAAGGATATCTCTTGCCTGTGTCTGCCAATTGGGCTTTTTGGGAAGCAAATGTTAAACCGCAGATAAGAAGTACTATGTAATACAAAAGTCGTACCACAGTCTGGAGTGAAATGATGTATCTGGCGGCAATAAAGGAACAAAAAATTGAAAAGGTTGTTGCGCGATTTAATATGTGGAAAGCCGGCAGAGAAAATGTCTATCATGAGTGGCAAGGGACAAAAATTGAATCAAGATGCAGTAGCCCGACGTTTGATCATTCGAAAGAATCTATCTCCATATTTCTGGATCATGTTATCATGTTTAGTAAAGTTAGTTAAGACTCATATCCATTCTCCAAGTCGACTAATTTTGCTCTGTCATATTTCAAGAATGTTAAACGAAGTTATTTTTGTGACTGAAAAATTGTAACCGCCTGATATATCAAGATTTTATTGAATTTATTAAATAATATCAAACGCAAACTGTTTAATATGCATCTACTCTTGGACCCTTAGAGTACAGTTCTTCTTTTGTACGTTCTCCACGGAAATATTGCTTCCAGCGCTCATTTCTCATTGCCTACAAATAAAAAAACAAACATTAGTAATCTGGAAGACCAAATTTGCCTATTTTCGTACGTGAAATCGTAGCAATTGTTTGTTCATGCCAACACACTCTTGGAAGTCAGCAATCAAATCGCCACACACTCGTTGGCCCTTTTCCACTCCATAAGCCTCCAGACAGTCCATCATATTCATCTCGAATTCACCGCACTTGTCGTAGTTCTGATGATTGATCAAGCAACCAGTTAAATCCGTAAACGGAGAACGAAAACCAGGTCCGAGAGACATTCTACAAATAAATTAAAAAAAAAGAACAAACTTAAAAAATTGCACTACTAAAACATCGAGTTGCTCTGTCAATGACGTAACATTTGTTTAATAAAAAATCGCGAATATATTCACCATGAAGATGGCGTTAGATATGTTTTATTGATTAAATAAGTATTATGTACTTCAATAGAATTAAATAATACGTGAAAATACCTTAAAACCCAACTTCGGCTGTTTTGTTACAGAATTGAATGCACTTAACCAATTTTATTTTCAACTTTTTTGGCAGCCCAATAAGAGATGTCAGCTGTCATCTGTCCAGGGAGACAGCATATGGATTTCCACAGCAGTGCTCCTAGGTGCGGTATGCATCAATTACTTTTCCTTACACGATTTTGACTTGAACTTAAAACTTGATTAAACAATTTAGAATTCAGGCAAGTCGAATTTGCATCACAATTTTGATTCTGATTGAACACAGAATTACTTGGAGACGCGAGCGTGAACAGAAAAGTTTATGTATGGCAATTTATACTCATTGGTTGAATTGGTTGCACAAAGAAAACTACTTTGAAGTTGGTTAGTGGAGAAAATGACAAAATATATACATAACTTATATATTGTAAAATTGTATTCCAATTTTTGCAACACGTACATTCAAAATCGTTTCAAAAGTGAATTACGCGCATTCTGCAAGTAAGGAGTATATATAGCTATGCAGCCCCAATCATTGTTGAATTTACTGATCAAAATACATTCCGTGGAATCGAGTGGTTTCGCATTTAATCAAAATATTTATTCCTGCAGCTTCTACCATTCCACCTTACCTACGGTGAGATGAGAACACATTAACAAAAAAGTTGTGACGAGATACTTATTCAACAAGACGTGCTGATAAACTCATCAAATCGTATGTACTCATGTACGCCAATGCATCATAAGCAAAATGTCGCACAGGCGACGTAAACTGCTTAAAAAAATAAAATTAAATTACGAACAGACTATTCCTGAATATTGAAAGTTTTGGCAGCATTGAGTCTGTTGTCATTTTATGCAGACATCTGCAATGTTTTGTTTTTATTTGAAACCGACTGTCATTTTACAACACGCGTTTAATGCTGCTTAAGTTAAAAATTATTAATAATTTTAAAATATAAACGATTCATTGAGATGAAAAACCAAGACCTTGTTGATTATTTAGAAGAATGTGGTGTGTGCCGTATCTGCCAGTTGCGTTATCTTAAGGCTAGAGGGGGCGAGTACCAGAACATAAAGGATTCCTTTCAAAAAGTTAGTGTTTTCACAATCACAAAATAAATAACTTGCGTTAATCTTTCTGTTCTTTCAGTTAAATGTGCAATACGAGCAGAGCGATGAAACGATAGCCAAAAAGATGCGTTCAAACCCTTGCACCACTTGCCTCGGTCTCTTCTCTGAAGTTTTTCAGGAGGAAATCCTTACAAAAATAGCTAATTGCAACATAGATCAATTTGATTGCCAGCAAATCGGTATAGCTATATCTTTGCCAATGCTTCTGCAGATTCGCCAGCTTTCAATGTGGTATGCTTTGATGAGGAAATTCGGAACTGAAGTCGATGACGAACGGGCTGTGGATGTTCCTTTAAAGGAAGCAGCCAAGCTGATTCTTAACCCAATAATTTGTAAAAACCTCAACAAAACCTACAACTGCGAAGGCATTTTGATCAGCATATTCTTAGACCATCCAGATGAAGAGGTGGATGTCGCAAAGCTCCTTAAGGTTAACGAATCTATATTCTCCATGAAGAATAGCAGAGGGAAGAAGCAACTCATAACGAGAGGTTATATGGAAAAAATGTTTCTCCCAACAAAACTGCCAGCAAATGTTTTTGAGAAAGAGTTCGATATCCCACCACAGATTCCGGACTCCACTTTAACACTCAAAGACGTCACACTTTCAGGTCCGTGTGTGTTTGTTGCAGGGCGTTACCGGAAATTACCTAGAAAGTTGTCACATTCCCCATGGGTCCTGCAAGGCAAACGGGTCATGGACGATAGTATTCAAGAAATAATCATTCGAAGCACCGCGCGTCATTTTGGAGTTAACGAGGACAAAATTGTGTTCTCTTCCAGTGGCAGAGAAGATGTTGATGTGCGCTGCTTGGGACAGGGTCGTCCTTTTGTCTTGGAAATTCCCAACTCCAAGAGGATCACTTTGTCGAAGTCATTAGCGCGAGATATAGAGCTTGACATAGAGAAATCACAGAAAGTATCGGTACGAAACATTCAAATGGTCACTCGTGAAGATTTGGTTCACATTAAGACTGGTGAGGAAAAAAAGAAGAAATTTTATCGAGCCCTCTGTGTGCTTAACGAGCCAGTCACTGTGGATGTGCTCAAGAAGTTGGACTTACCAAACGGATTTGAAATCGAACAGATTACACCGATTAGAGTTCTGCATCGAAGACCTTTGCACACTCGGCCAAGGACCATATATAGTACGAAAGCGTGGGCGGACAAGACCAACTCCAAGGCACTGGTCATAGATATTGTTAGTCAGGCTGGTACCTACATCAAAGAACTGGTGCACGGTGATTTCGGTCGAACAACTCCAAGCTTTGCTTCAATTATTGAACAACCGATTGACATACTCGCCTTGGATGTTGTGGGAATAGATCTAGACTGGCCAGAGAACATTGACAATCAGGCCTTGGACAATGGAGAATAAAAATGTTTATTCTGACTCTGCGAATAAGTATATTTTTACGAATAAATGCAATAGGAAGCTTTTAAAACATACAAATTTCATATTTTCATTCGCAAATTTCGAGCTAGAGAAATTTCTGGAAAGCGGCTTCATTCTAACTTCCAGCAAGTATGCGTTTTACTGTTTGTCAGAGAGAATTTTCAACGGATCGCATAATGCGATCAACCGGATCAGTGACGAATAGGATCTTAAGCTTGGGGAATCATTAACAAGTTTGGTTTTGGTAGGTAGGTAGGATGACTTCCAACGCACATATGTTAGATTCACTTATTCCCGGAGAGGACCATTGTGTTGCCACTGAGCCGTTACTCATGGAACCATTCTCATTTCTGGATGAATAGCCTTATCTTTCTGACAGCCATTTCGGATATGCCCGTAAGTTCGTTTAAGAAATGTCATCCCAGGCCTTCCTTCTTATGAAGTCTAGTTTGGTTGTACTTACTTTACGGCGTGTCAATAGCGCACTGTCCCGTGAGGACTCGTACAAGTTTACTCATTCTTCTAAGGCTTAGGTTTGCTGTGGCTTTCCGAATATACATTTTTGGCCATGTTTGCCTCGCGTAATGGCATGCGTTGAGGTAAGTCCATCTCCCAAAAGCCTTCCTTATTGCCAGCACTGAGATTTTGCTTTTTAGTGTTTCTATTGGCAGAGAAACCCTTTCCGCCTATTCTTCTGGTACAGTTACCTGGAATATCTTTGTGGTCAGGAACCCAACACACCATAATGTTACATTGTTTTTATATTTCATTGAGAGACATACGGCAGAGTGCATTTATTGCAGCTTGACTATCGGTGTAGATCTCTCTCCCGATATCGTTCTCATCAATAAACATTCAGCTGCTTCACGAGTAGCCGAAATCTCAAATGCAGAGCTGATGCCTTTTCTGAAGTACGAAACGTCCAAATCTTAAAAATACACCTCTGTTTCCGTGATGACTTCCTCATTCGATCTGAATCCCTTTCTCTTGAGCAACGGCTTGAGGTTGAGTAGAGAACAGAAGATCCAATTTCAAAGACTTATGTGCCGGTGTTACAGACCTTTTTTCCTTTTTGCCATATGAGACGGTTTTGTCTTTATTTCGTCGTTCAAGTTGCTGCATAACACTCTCCTGTGACTACTCTACCCTTTTCATGCTATGCTTTGTGCATTCTTTAAAAAGGGAGCCCAGTTTTATGGGCTTTCCAGTCACTCTGCAGACTGACTTTTGGACTCAGGCATTGGACCTACGTTTCATCCATGATCCGATCGATTAAGCTGGAGCAACGCTTAACCGGCCGTTGGATCAACAACGCGCTGCTGTTTCGACGGTCAGCAAACGCGGAACCCTTCGCCCCAATAGCTTATTCATCACCTAGACCGTGTAAAACGTATCCCACCATTGTTTTTTTTTTAAGATGACCACAGCGTCATTGAACCCGCACAACTTCACATTTCGATCGCTCAACGTGATTCGATGTACTTGTTAATTAATTTTTGCATTCGTGGCCTCTTTTGGCCTTCCAGAACGTTCTCGTTTCTGCAACCACTGGAATGGTTATTCTCCTTCTTTTCAGTCTATGTGGGACATAGCATCCAATGTTTGAATTGTAGCCGTTCCTTAAACCAATCTAGGGGACTTATTTGAGTTACAAAGTCAGAAGTATTAAAACCAATTAATCCAATGAACCAGATATCATTCATCATCATCGAGAACGAAATAGAAACAATTAATGCAGATCTTAAAAGAATGTAGAGCGGCTGGCCGACAATTTAAAGGTGTGGTACCTGAAGAAGGATTTCCGATTCCCTTAAATTGTCGGTAAAAAAAGGCGTCTGTACTTAAGTTATATTATAAACAACTCTCTGAGTTTCTGGAACGGGTAGAGGATTTGTTACCACCACCATTTTCAACAAATCTTTAATAAGATAGCAAAGGACAAGTTTATTTTTTATTTCTAAAAAAGATTTTAATTTTCTTTACCAATTACCAACTCCAATATGAGTTCATATCTCTATGAGAAAAAATAAAACAATGGGAATTAGGGTACATAGTTAATAAGGCTCTTTGCTGTTATCTGATCTAAATTCCTAATCCCATTTTTGTCCACCACAGAAATATTAAATGCAGGCAGATTGACAATCAGACGCTTCTGGATCTCAACAATGCATTTTTTAAGAACATCATAAGCTTCCTCTTGGGTTATCTGAGGATGGTGGTACCGATCAAAGATACTAGCACAAAACAGGCCACCGTATCCCTGTCCACCATACTTCAGGCTCTTCGCATTTGCCAAATAGTCGATATAATGCAACTCAGGACCATCTGTCTCATCATAACTATGGAAAAAAAACTCGTGGAATGGAATTTACACTAGGTTATTGAATACCTTACCCAGCGATGAACATATTCACCTGATACGGTGACCGACTTCTCAAGTAATCAGCCAGATTCTTCCTTGTAAAGTGAGCTGCGGCCTTTGGTGACAAATCATATCCGTTACGCATCTTGTACAAGGCGATATTCTTTGCGATGAATTCCTTAAATTGAACCGCATCACCAGTTTCTCCGATGGTCGCCATCATTAGTTTATCGGATATTTTATGAATTTTATTCTGGTCTGTGAAACAGAGAACAAGAAAGCAAGATTCCTTTGTCGGCTCATTTAAGTTACAGATTGGAACTAACCATCTTTCATGACTACCACAGATCGTGCGTGTGTTGTATCTGCAGCGACCATCACGAAGTCTGGTCCTCTGATTCCAAGAATAGTTTCCATGATTATTTATTAATTGTATTTAATGTAAATCTGAAAAATTCGCAAAACCCAAATCGTGACACAGGCGGCGAAGGAGAATGACAAATCAAGATTTTTGTGGTGCAAAATGTTTTGTACCCGTTGCCAGTTAAGTGAGTTGTGGTTGCATATTGTCGGTAAGGAAGATTTTGAGTTAGCGTACACTAGGAACAAAAAAAATAAATTGCTAATGAAAACTTTAAGTACATGAGAGATATTTATATATACAGCACTTAGATATGATAATCATGACTTCCAAGCTTTCTTTCATGATGAAATTTCTGTGCCTTCTTCATCTTAATATCGGATTACATATGACTTGTAAAGAGTTAGCGAAATTCTATAAAGATGAAGGCAGTTCACTTCCGATTATATACTTCTAGTTGTGCAATAAAAAAATTCAAATTATAGGAAGAAAATTTTCCGTTCAATTTTCAAAATGTCTATCGAAGATATTAGGTTTTTTAAAAATTTTTTTTGCGAATGTTTGAAGAGTTTATTTATATATTTCCCATTGTCTGTGTCATCATATGCATTCATCAAAATTTGCTATTTTTGCTAACGCAAACTTCACATTTTATATCTAACGAGTAAAACACATAAAAATATAGAATCATATATTTTTTGCTCAAACAACAGGCTGATCTTGCAATTCAAAAACACAAAATCTGATAATATAGTTGCATATCCTAAAGGATTTTCGCAATATACAAACCATCGCTATAAAAACAATATTTTTAAATTCCCTTAAACATAAGGGCAGAACATGAGATTCCTACCAATAACTCTCAAGTAAAATGTTGTTAGGTTGTTGAAAATCCGTGTTTGCTTTAATAGGAAACTGACAAAAAGTATATAAAGTAAATATAATTTAATGTTATTTTGCTTGTTAGCTGGAGTAGAAGCTATTTTAATGTTGGAAGAACATTTTCGTGAGAATCCTTGGTCAGGAAATCTCACGATCTAGCATCCCTTATGAGAATTTATACATGTGATCCTGCATTTAGTTTTAAGAGTGACTATTTAGATTCTACAAAATTGAATTGAATTGAAACAGGATAAGGGTCGTCAATTCTACTAAGCTCTTTTTATAAAATATTTTCTTGTGCGCCTTGGCAGCACTGCTTGTTGAATATAAAAAAAAACATATGGCGATCAAAACAAAACTGCAAAATTTTGTCTGCGGCAGCATATCTATTTGCCTACTTCTCTAACTATTTCTTAAACAGCAGCATTCTAAACATTAAAACCATTTCCAATCTTATTTTTGCAACATGGCATCTGCAGTACATTGTCAGCTTTGGATGGGGAGTGTAAGTCTTCAAAACAAAACAAATTGAATTCGTTTTAAGTAATCCTATTTTTATCCGTTTCTAGCTCGAAACTTACATGACGGAGAACTTTATAATTGCGGCATTCCGTAAAATGGGCGAGGATCCGACTACAGTTCGTCTGATGAGAAACAAATACACCGGTGAACCTGCCGGATATTGTTTTGTGAATTTCGCCACCGACGACTTGGCCATGGATGCGATGCACAAACTGAATGGCAAACCGATTCCAGGCACAAATCCTATCGTTCGTTTCCGTTTGAATAGTGCCAGTAATTCATACAAATTGCCGGGAAATGATCGCGAATTCAGCGTTTGGGTCGGAGACCTAAGTTCCGACGTAGACGACTATTCACTTTATAAAGTATTCTCATCCAAATACACTTCTATTAAGACCGCCAAGGTAATTTTGGACAGTTCGGGTTTCTCCAAGGGTTACGGGTTTGTTCGCTTTGGTATTGAAGACGAACAAAAATCAGCCCTTTATGAAATGAATGGCTATATTGGTCTTGGTTGCAAGCCACTGAAAATATGCAATGCAGTACCAAAACCTAAATCGGATACACCAACAACTGAATATAACATGCCCAGCTACAGTAGTACAACGACAACCACTACACCTGCAGCAGCGACCGCAAATTATTCACAGTACTACGACCCTTCGACGTACTGGCAGGGCTACAACTGGCAAAGTTACTACGATCAGCAGTCGACGACTACTACCGATGCCACAGCTTACTATCAGCAGGCAATACAGCAGCAGCCACATTCAGATCCACAGACTTTGGCTCAGCATGCTGAAGCTTGGAGTGCTCAACGCAACAGTGTCGCTTATGATCATCAACAAGCGCAGCAGCAGCAGGAGCATGATGATGACTTGGCACTCGTAGATCATAAGTTTACTCTCGATGTGGAAAAAATGAACCGGGAATCAATGGATAATGATAGAAATTTATATGATGCTCTGGAAAGTTCCAAATGGCTCCCAATCGAACAGTTGGAAGTTTTTTAAAACGAAATATAACAAAAGACTGCTTCAGATTAAAATCCCGAATAAATTTACTAGAAACTATTATTTGTTTTTCTTCATTTAAACCGTTTGTGATAGTAAAAAAGGAATCTCAGGTATGTTTTCAAAACGAGTCGAAGTCGCTAAATATTTTCAGCTCTTATTTTCTGTATCTAATGCCAAGATCACAAACTTGCATAGCAATCTGATGAAATTAGCACTCAGTCGAAAAGGCTGTCGACATCGCATGTTCTCGCAAATGAGTAAGCGCTTCAGCAGGAGCTTCTCTATCGGAAACAATAATCAGTGAAAAAAGACCCATCGTTCTGAGTAAAATGGAAAAGCTTTGTTAATTTGGATACAGAACTTGAAACAAAGAAAGATTCCCTTGAGTGCAGGTGGTATTCAGACGAAAGCGCAGAGTATAGTTGATTCTATCAAAGGACTGGATGAGAATTTTACTTTCAAGCTAGCCGTGGACGGTTTGATATTTTTAAAAATAGGTTTCCCAAGATGTAAGCGCAACAAAAGATTGTTGACATTTCTACGGGGTGGAAATGCTTTCGATGATTTTAAACCAAAGACTTTAAAAAAATCAACCATTGATTTGGACATCTAATAGAAAAGCTTGGGTTACTACATCAATGTTTACTGATTGGTTCAAGAATGAATTTTGGTAGTGGCTAAGGAACACTGCTCTAAAATCAATCTCGGAAAGGGTTCATCTTACTTAAAGTAGTTTTTCTCCTTCCTCAAAATACAAAATCTATACTAAAACCCATGAACCAAGGAGTAATTGCATCTTTTAAGGCGTATTATTTGCGCCGAACTTTTAAACAGATTATATATAAAATAATCCAGATCTAGATTTTTGGTGCCAGAATGCATATACGGATCTGTACAAAAAATTGATTAAAAAACTTCCCAAACGACAAGCCATGTTCTAAAACTGTAGAAGCGAAGCAAGAACTAAAAAGATGCTGAGCTTTTTTATTTTTAAGCGACGAATATGAGGCTACATAATAAAAATCAATAGGAAGAATTTGATTTTTTTCAGTTTTGAATGCTGAGCTCGTTAATTTTCTTTTGATTTCAAAATTAATTTCTTTTCCTTATGTTTATTTGTTCCTGTTTTATGTATTTCTATGATTATGTCCAACTAGCTTATGGCATCATAAATTAGGAGACCTGATCTGAGAGGCTCACCTTTTCAGAATTATGTACTAGGACAACTTGGGTATCAAACACCAAAGTAGAGGATATAATTGTAAGTTGAGATGAAGTGTTACGCAACATGAAAGTTGAGAGAATCGTTAGATAATGAGAAATTGGAATCCCGCACATAAGAACTTTGGGGTGCAGCAGAATGTGCTCACTGCAACGCAATCTAGATTTAATTTGTTTTTAGACACACTAAGAATCTTCCAACAAAAGTTTCCGTGTCCAAGTAGACTTTGCTCTGAAGCATGTTTCAAAAGACGAGAGCAATCGATTGTGGAACATATTTATTTTTATATAAAACTACCGATTTAAAATTCGATATCGGGGAAAAAACGCGAAATCTTTAAAATTTAAGTTTCCTAAGAGTTTGTAGCTTGTTCTAGCTTAAAATAACTGCATTAAAAAAAAAAGCAAAATATAATTTTTGTTTTTATGTACCTTAGAAACTGAACATCAGCGAAATATTTTTCTCATACTTTTCTATGTGTGCATTTTTCGTCAAGGAATATACAAATTTTGAACAAGTTTAAGTATAAAAAAAAGATTATAAAATACAAAAAAAAAAAGAAGGTAAAACGTTAGCGTATGTATAGTATATACAATAAATAGCAGTTGTGTTGTGTGGCGAGATAGATTATTTGGACTTCTTTGATTCTTTTTTCTTGCTGTCTTTGACTTCCTTCTTCTCCTTCTCCTTATCCTCTGGGTGGTCTTGATAGCTATAAGATAATTTTTATTTTAAATGACAAATTTTTTTTTCATTTTTAGTACTCACGCAAATAAAGGCTTTATTTCTCCTCTAACGAGTGCTACCAGCAGTGGCGTACCAATGCAAGCTGGCACTAAATACAGAAGAGCAGGTTGTGCGTGTTTAAATACATGCATTACGAAAATAGTTGCCATCAGTCCCAAGAAATATGCCGTCAGTGTTGAGTAGAAGTAAATGCGACTCTTTCTCTTGAGGCTGTGGTCGAATCGTAGGAGCAGGGCGATGAAAATACCAGGAATGACAATGTCTCCGAGACCCAACATGGCGAAATTGGAAGCACTCAGACCGTTTGTGATAAGGTCCTGAGGGAATACTAATTTGATAGGTGCGTCGAAACTCTTTGCCACTGTAACCATGACATTTGTGCCAAATACCCAGAAGATGTCGTAGAAGAAAAGACCCGATAGAAGTATACATCCGGTTACAATGTTATTTAAGTGAAGTAGCTCAACTCCATTAATGGCAAAGGCAAGGCCAAAAAGATTATTGGCGATCCAGTGTTTCTGCAGTAGATACCATACACCGATGGCAGAGGAGATGAGTAGACAAACAATGTCATGTGTAGAAAACTTGTAGTTGATGATGTCCTCTTTGAGTTTGCCTTCGCCACGGGTGAAGAGGATGTGAAATGGGATTTTTGGAATAGAGGTCGGTATGAGTGAACCAACAATTGGACTCAGCAGATGAGCAAGCGCAACGACACCGAGACAAAAGAAGTATCCAGTGATAAGGAGATTGATGTGGGCTTTTGAGAATATTTTGAAGAACATGTAAAGACCGAACAGTGTGCACGAAGCAATTATCGGGAAGAACATTGCATCTTTGGTCGACATTGTATCGGCTTTCTCTCCTGATTGCTAAAAGATAAGAAAAAAATAACGAGACATTATTTTGCAATGCATTGTTAATGTGTTTATTCATGCAAGATTAACATGTTTTACTACATTTGAACAATTCTGGTTTGGGGATATTCACCAATCGACAACTAGAAATCCCAACGCACAAGTTCAAAAACTTACCTTCTTAAGTATGTGGTGTTTAACGGAGCGTATGGATCCAAAAACAATTGGAACCATAGCCATTATGACCAGGCTGCCATAGGCTACAGCCATACCTTCTGGAGTTGAAGGAGTCTTTGCATTTGTTATAGTTTCAGTTGCATTTTCTACCGCGTCCTTTACAGTTTCCACAATTTCCTCAACATTTTCCGCCATAACAACAGAGCGTTTTGTACTTTCTTAGAATGAGAAAAAAAGCGTACTTATTGTAAAATTTGAAAAACTTTTGGCAATTTATTGTATTTTTCGAGTGGATATCAACAGAATCTGACACGCACTCAAAATCGCTACGATAAAAGAGAACCAAAATTCGTATTTGTCAAAGTAAGTGGTTTTGTTGGCAAAATGTTGGTAGTGGTAGTCAGTGGGACGTGTCAAAATGTAAGGAATGTTAACTTCATATACTTTGAAATGAGCGCATTCAATGAAATGAAATGAAGGTAATACAGTATGTTATTTGTTAAAAGTAGTTTGTTTATTAATTTCTAAAATTGTTTTTTTTTCTATTGCGAAAATGATATCTCGGGGCTCTGGCCAAAAGTTTAATAATAATAGTCGAACAAACATAATGGAAAACGTTTAGCGGTAAAATCTTAAGCTGATATCTCCTTCTTTTGTGAGTCTAATTCCTTCTCATCTTTCAAAGATTTTCGTATACCAGGGACCAGAAACGTTGTTTTATTACCACACAATTTTTCGCCGGGCACATGGGCTTAAAAAATTCTTAAAAGAGTTTAACTTCTCGATTATGCTATCATACTTATTAGCAGAGAAATCAAATTCCAGAAGTGCGACGTTGACATTATAAAGTGTTATTTTGGCATAACAAAAGTTCTGTTAAATTATTTTCACCACTTTACTTTTACTCTTAATAATTGACCAGCTTTCAGATGAACGACGCATGCATACATTTATAATAAGAGTAATTTTTTGAGTTGAATATTCACCTGTGTTTGAATAAAGATGGTATTATGAAAGAATACCGACTAATAGGACTTCCGAGCTCTATGGTTTCGCTGCAAGGCAGTGTTCATATCAGGATCAGAACGCCTTGACAACTTCGGTTTCAAATAGAAAGTGTCAATATGTGGATACCTTTTGTGCATCAGGATATCATTAAGTAGAGTACACAACGTACGATAAGCCTCATTTTGCTGCGAATTCAAAAGATCAAAGCAACAGATATACATAAGATTTCGCACACAGTACATCAACCGTATCGAATTCTACTCATAAAACCAGCCTATGACATCTTAATTGTTTTGGCATACTGAACATCTCCCTGCCGGAGCTGCCAACATTTCTCGAGAAAAAAAAATAAAATCAAATATGACAGATTACTGACATTTGTCAGCCATTCTCCCTTGGTTGAGCCCAATTCTTGCAAGTTGATAAAAAAAAATTATTATGCTGCTGTAATATAAATAAAATAATAGTGAAAAAATCTTCCAATCAAAATGGCATTCAAAAAGGACATTAAAGTGTTAGTTAAACCCTATTATTGGGTGAATATTTTGCTAAGTTTTTCATATTTGATTGGCAAGCGAATGCCATTCGTATGCAATTATCTCTTCAAACATAAGGAGGAGACTTGTGAACTCGACAGCCGTGAGACTGAAATACTCTTCTTTCTATTAATTGTTATAATGATCCGTTCACGAAAGACTGGAAGTGTTACAATGATCAATTACTTGACTTCATCGTTCATATACACTAAAGTGGCCAATTTAATCTTGTGGGCGTACGGTGACTTCCGCTATGGCATAATCTACCTACTTGTATTTGTTCTTGTGGGATTGATTTGCCCCGAACCGACGTATAAAGGCCCTGAGCATATAACATACTTCCGTAGTGCACAAGCTTTGGAGGAGGAGTTGAGCAAAGACAAGCGCATTACCTGGATTTTATGTTTCTACACTGTTTGGAATCCTACTTGTGTTAATTTTGCTCCGATATTTTCTGAACTCTCCGCCGAGTACCACTTGGACAATTTGAGGTTTGGTAAAATTGACGTTGGTCGTTTTCCGGATGCTGCTCAAAAATACCGCATTTCTGATAGCAGCTTCTCGAAGCAGTTACCATCAGTACTTCTGTTTAAGAATGGAAAAGAAGTTGATCGACGTCCGACTGTCGATGCGAAAGGACACCTCCAGAAATTCTTTTTCTCCAGTGATAACGTACGTGCTGCGTTTGGTCTAAATAATCTGTATAAATTCTGTGTTGAGAACCCCATCAAACAGCCCAAAGCCGTTGAAAAAAAGACAAATTAAAAACGCAAGAGATTTTATGCTCTGCACTGAAATCATCTTTGAAGGCCATGTATTATAGATAATATGACTATGCACGATGCTGCTCTGGATTGAAATATCGCGCAATCATTTGTTTTGTTTTTCATTTTTATTTACCAATAAAAGTTGTATTTTTTCTGTAGTCAATTAGTGATCTTTCAGACTTTAAAGTCTGATCTTTTAATTAGCAAGCTAAACTGGCAACTAGACACTAATTTTGTGAAGCGGAAAAATCCGCTGTGATTACATCTGTGTGCATTTATAATTATGTTCTAAATTTCTGTGAACCCATTGATTTATATTAAAGAATGTTATGTTGATTGCTTATTTATTTTTAAACTATAGATAATAAAATTTATCCCAATGAAACAAATTGTTTTATTTTAATTGCTGGTTGGAAATACGAAAATAGGCTGGAATTTAAGTTTTCCAAGAGTTGCGAAAAATTAGTTTTGTGCGTTAAGAGATTCCGATGTGCTCAGATAACATTGTACGTTCTCTCTCGCAATCACTTTCGGCAAGTTGGCCTTGTGTTTTCGGCTAGAATTGTAATCAGTTACTGTTAAAGCCGGCTTAAGCTGTTAGGTTGTTTTTTTTTTTGTTTAATTTTATTTGATTTAAGTTAAATTTAAATGACTGTGTTCTGTTAAGACAGCTGTGTGGGTGTTATCCACCTTGCTGGGTTCCACCACAGCAATAAGTGATTTTGCGGCATTGCTCGCCCTTGCCTATGCGTTGCACTTGATCTGAGCCACAATGTGTGGCCGCCCTTAATAAAGCACCTAACCGAATTAATTTTGTGGGCGATTTAAATCAGCAAGATGAGACAAGAAACCTTAGAAAGCCCGAAGTGGGCTCGACTCTTGTGTCATTTCTTACAAGTGCGTGTAAGTTTTCTGTTGGCTTGATCTGGTAGAAATGCTCGCTAATCTTCATATGCATTTCAACTTAGTATTGAAGTCACTTGTAAGTCCCTACAGTAATTTTTCTTGTTAGATTTTCTATTTATAGGCTTATTCGAACGATACATGAAATCATCGTTTGAATGGTGGGGTTCTTAAATACTATATCCGCGGCGAAATAGTTCAATCCGACCAATCCATTATTACTTCGTGGTTTCTCTTAGGTAACCAAACAATATCCATGTTTTAGATTTTACAATAGTTCAGAGTTTAATCAGCAATTGTTTTAAGAGGTCAGCACACTCTGTAATAAGTGAGTGTAGTTTTCTTTACCAAGTAAACTCTCGAAATTAAGTTCCATGAAAATGTAGTCCTTTAAATTAAATTAATAACACAGCCAGTTTCGTTTTCTATTATGCTTTATTTACCAGTTCGATCAATCAATACACTTTTTTTATTCATAATTTTTCATTGAAGCTCGATGACATCTTTCTGCAACGAAACAAAAACACTTTTGTTGAAATATTTATCACCATGTTAAGCAAGATGTTCAGCATATGTTTGTTCAGATTAAAATTATATCAAGTTGTTTCAGCAATTATGTTTATGAAGACCGTCATGATTTTTTCATCACGAAAATTAAAATCATTAAACAGAATATTTTTTTTGACTAACCTTTTAAAGCCAAATCAGAAGCCAAAACGCACGCTATAATCTTGAATGAAATAAAAATACATATTTTATTTATGCTCGATATGTTGCGTTTGCCTAAAACTTACCTATTGAACGAAAAGAATCAGAACCACCACTGCAATACTTAAAGAATAAACATTTAATTAAAGATGTTTTTTTTGTTTTAATTTATTTTATTTAATAAAAAAAATATTTTTTATTTAGAACTTTTTGAAGCTCTTCTTGGCGCCTACACCCTTTGAGCATTTCAACACATTGAATCGCACAGTTTTTGAGAGGGGACGGCATTCGCCAATGGTAACGATATCACCGGCTTCAACATCCCTGAAATAGAGTAAATCTAATGAGTTTCAATTTCACATCAAAGCGTAAAGACTAAAGCAAATTCTATAATCAGAAATTTAGGTTTAGTGTATGAAGGTATCAGCAATTATGTTTATGAAGACCGTCATGATTTTTTCATCAAATAAATAAGAAAGAAATGAATCACATTATAATTTAGAATAGACGAATTTTACCTGAAAGCTGGAGAGCAGTGTACGCTCATATTCCTGTGGCGCTTTTCAAAACGACTGTATTTTCGGACAAAGTGCAGGTAATCCCTACGAATGACGATGGTCCTCTGCATTTTGCATTTCCTGACAACTCCAGTCAGAATTCGTCCACGAATCCTCACATTGCCAGTGAAGGGACACTTTTTGTCAATGTAGGTGCCATCAATAGCCTACGAAATCAAAAGGATTTTGAGTTATTCAAATTTTTACAAGCATCAATTAAACAAGCCAATTCATTAGGGACTGTGAAAAATGACAGATATTTTGGTGGATGCACATTTCACTTACCTCGCGGGGTGTCTTGAAACCCAAGCCAATTTCTCGACTGCGGCGAAGAGTCTTCTTCTTGGCCAAGCCGGGTTTGTTTTTTCGGTTTAGATTGATACCAAACTGTTTTTGGAAGGCTTTCTCGTTCTTTTTGTTAGACACAAGTCAATTTTGTTGTGGAAGTGTGTGATTTTCGTGTATTTATGTTGATCGTGTCATGAATGGTGCACACAGCCGGGATAAGGGGTTAAAAAACCATGCAAAGAAAAAACACAGGAAACCCATTAGATTAGCATTCACTCGGCGATTACCTCATTTGGAGTTTTAAATCCAAGTCCAATTTTTCTATAAAAACGTGATCTACGTTTACTTTGCAAAGACTTCTTTCGCACAACTGGAATTGTGAATTGCTTTCTAAACGAACGTTCTGTTTGCTAGCATTACAAAAAAATATTCAAAAATTTAAAGTAAAATTCTTTTCAGTGATTTCGCATTTCTTTAAACACATCAAAAGTTATTTTTTCTTCTTTTCTTAAATCAACGGCATGAGGAAATGAATATTGCAATGAAAAAAATCGAAGAAATGAGATTCCGAGCTGTCACATACCGCGTGTTGCCTCTCAAATTTTATTTATCATTTTAACGAAGGCACACTTCATTTATTTTGAAAAATTTAACTCTTTTCCGAAGAACATTTGTTAGCGTATTTAGTTTTCGTTCGCAAATATTTAAACGATTGTATTTTATAAGATTATTTGAAAATTTAATTCTCGAATTCTTGGCTTACCTGATCGGCCATGTTGATGGAAAAGAAAAGAGGGAAAACATGTGAAGGAAGTTGAAACAGAGATGATGGGAATTTTTTTTCAAGGGAAATTTAGTTTGAGGTGAAGTTTGATACAGTTTCTTTGTGTGTTCAATACGCAATTTTTTTTCTAAATTGAGATTAACCTAGTAAGTATTATTAATCATTTTATATACATATGGGGTGGAATAAATTTCAGCATTTCGGTTGATGTTTTTTTGTTAAGAGTTTAAATATGTCGGCTTTTTTTATTTCTTTCACTTTCAGAGACATTTCTGCTCAATCGGTCGGTTTTCTGGGTGTGTATACAAAATTTCAACAATTTTATTTCACCGTCAATATTATGTGTGTTTATAACCGGTATTAGTGTTTATCTCGGCACATTTGATAACAATCTCACGTTGGTGGGCTATAGCAGAGAAAAGATTTATATACCCTGTTTTAACTCCAATCATTAATTTGGTTCCGGGTTTTTATAGCTTTATTTATTCTTGGTAAGTCTTACTATTTTACATATGGTTATATTTTTCCAGTTTTATTTAAATTTCTTCGCTTACGTTCCTTTTGAACATTGTCAAGGGATTTTAAATAACATCTACAATTCATTTTTTCATTAGCTCATCTGCTAGGTTATATTAAGTTTTATCTTCTTTCCCTTCTGCTAATATATTCAGATTTCTTTAAATTTTGCTAGATTACTTTATTTGCACTTGCACTCTGTGACCACCGTTGATGCCGACATGGAACAGTTGTGCATGCTTACAATTAAAAATTTGAAGAAGCAATGCACATTTTTGGATTTAATTTGGGAGCCAAGGCGATAACGCATTATGTGTAGCGTTATATTATATTATGAAAAAGCAGTCTCCACGCTTAGAGTTCAATGGTTTCCAATTTTTATCTTGTTTTCTCTTGAAAGTGGTAAAATGTAAACAGTCCAATATTATCGGTTACAACTTCGATAAGCGGGTGTTTAATAGTTTCCATGTTATGTCTATAAGTTGTCGATAGCGCAACAGCTCCTTTTGAGGGCCAGGGCCTAGATTCACCATATGTGTGTGCGTATTATAATCTTTTTGCCGACTGCGAACCGCCCCCGAAACTTTTTCTTGACATTTTGTACTAATCGGAATGATTTTCTGTCATTCGCGAGAGTTGGAGCCGTGAAATAACAAATGTTCTCATGCAAGATTTTAACCCGGGTCTTCAAGCTCCAAGCTCACAAAAAATATATTTTGTTGTTTTCGCTTCAGTTTATGGAAGTTTTATATCAAGTGATTTTATTATAACAATTTTGTATAAAAGAAAACTAAAATATACTTTTGACTCTATGTGTACTCAACTACTTTCTCTTACTGTACACGGTCAGTTGTTGTTGACATTTACTTAATTTTTTCCAACAACAAATATTTCCATTTCGGTTAGCTAATCGTTGAAATGCATTTTAAATTGAAAATAACAAAATCTTAAATAAAACAACTTACCATGGTAGAGCAGAACGGAAACTTAAGAACCCATGAAGAAGATTCAAAAACTGCGACAACAGAAACGGAAACAACGTCGAATGGAGAACGTAAAAAAGAATGGGGTTACGATTTGTACCCGGAACGCCGCGGTGAGGCTTATAAGCCGAAATGGTCTAAAATATTGATGGGTTACGAGGGAACAGAGAACATGGATAAAATAAAATGCGAACGAAATGTTTATTGGTGTGTTAAGAACAGTCCACTGGTCAAACTTATGATGGGAGCACTAAAGTCTTCTGGCTGTCCCATTGACATACGCCGACACATTTCCTGTGAGGTCTGTGATCCAACAGTCACCGGTGGTTATGATCCCGTATTGAACCAGATTGTAGTGTGCCAGAATATGGCAAGGAAGGAGGGCATGGTGCAAGGTGTATTAACACACGAAATGATTCACATGTTCGACTACTGTAACAATGAGCTGGATTTCAAAAACATTGACCACCTGGCATGCACAGAGATTCGCGCGGCGAACTTGGCACATTGTTCATTTTTAAGCGCCTGGGCACAAGGTGACGCCTCACCAATGAAAATCAAACAAGCGCATAAGGTAAGTTCATTGAGTAATGTGGCAAGAAGCTGATGGTATCTCTTAATTCTAAGGACTGTGTTAAAACAAAGGCACTGGCCTCTGTGCTGGCTGTCCGAGACATAAGCCATGAAAAGGCTATGGAGGCTGTGGAGCGTGTTTTTCCGAAATGTTACGCGGATTTGGAACCGATTGGCCGAAGAATTCGTAGAAATTCACCAGATCAACACAAGGCCTATATGGAGGGTCCAATGTATGGATACGATGTGTAGCTGTTTGGCGGGACCGAATCCTTGTTTTTTTTTTTGTTATAAGAAAATAGATTTGCAAATTTTAAGTAAGCTTTTTATTGCTCTTAAAAAAGCACTACAGAATATTAAGGTTATGTTGAGAAACAAAAGATCACAACAGCCTGCCACCCTCTTCTCTTTCGGGAACATTGCTTCACTTATTGTGATATCATTTTGTCCTTTCAAAGAAGGGTTTGAGTTTTCTGCTTTTATTTACAGAATTCTTTCAAAGTTCGGAAAATGCGAGTAGGAAAAATAAATTAACTGATGAAAACCATGGGAGTCCTGTAAAACGCATTTCTACAAAGTTTTGCATAACAATATTTATTGATTGATTGATAACATTCTTACAATCTAAGGAAGCCAAATACTTAATTTCTTTGTTGGTGTAGTTCTTAGGGCAACGGGCATGCTCTCAATCTACTGGGTTTGGACTCTGTATTAGCGTGTGGTAGAAGCTTGTGGAATTAACCAACGATTTCCTGTGACTCATTTTTTCCGAATGTTTCTTGCTCAACATCGTATTCAAACCGATCCGTATCAAAGTGGTAACTCCAAGTTGTATAAACAGAGTCACTTGCAAATGAACGAAATATGTTTCAGCAAATAGCCTACGATCCGCGCGGCAATTATTCGCAGCTATAAAACCAACAAACAAAATCTGCTCGCACATTCGGAATTTAGTATGTAGTTTTATGTGAGAGTTGTTACAAAAATGTTGATACCCGAGTCTGTTCATGCTAGTCTTTGAAATATCTGTTAGGGGTTCAATAATTCACGACCAAGTTTAAAAATTATATTTTATTTTGATACGTAAAAAAAATATATAATTAAAGAAATATAATAGAACATAATCTAACAAACAGAATAAACAGGAATATAAAAACGTTACTGGGCTTGCTATATGCGAGTCCGCACGGTGATATGTAACACATTTAGAGCCTATGATTTCATTTTGAGTGAGGAACATATTTCGTTTTGACCCAATCCGAGATCTTGAAGCATAGATATGAGCTTTCGATTTTGCCGTAAAACGGCCACCACTTCTTTTTGCTGTTCTTGAATGAACTAAAACAAATAAAACTATTAATATTAATCTGCATAATCAGACCAAACCACCACATCTTACTCTCATCACGTTCTTTTGCTCGGTTTTTGACGCCTGGTTAACGTAATCGATCTCCTTGTCGTTTTTCTGTTGCGACTTCAAGCTGCACTTTACTTCATTTAAACCAGCCCGTATTGAGTGCAGTTTCTTATCACAATCACGAACGTCCTTCTCTAGAATTTGTGACTTCAAATATACTGTTTGAGCCAGTTTATACCAGTCGGCAAGGCATTCAGCCATGTGAGCAACAGAAGGTTTAACATCATCCAGCAGAAGGGCTTTGAGGCGCTTCCCATTTCTATCGACCTAGAACGAACGTAAATCATAGCAATCATAAATCACAATAAAACAATTAAACATTACCTTTATTTTTTCAAGTGCATGAAACTGTTCGTCGTTATAGGTAAGCGTACGTGTCGCCCTATCTCGGAGCAAGTGCTGCCACGAGTCTCGCAAACGATCGATTAAATGTTTTGCCTTCGCACTTGAACGTGCTTTACATGCACATATTTTGCCATGCATAGATGAACGCCACTCTTCACTAAAATCGAATACTAAGAAATGAGCTGTTTTCAAATAAGTCTTTACCTTAAGGTATCCTCTTCGACGAAATGTTTGTGAAGCTGTGAGATCACATCAGCAGCGCGGTCGAAATTAGCTTTCACTTCTTCCAAAGCGTTTGCATCCTCTTCAGGTTTGCCCTTTAAGTGGATTTCGAAGACTGTAATGGTTAACAATTTAACTATGACGAACTTACGGTTTTATTAACATGAGCAACTAATTCCGCATATTCAATCACAGTCGATAATAAAACATCAAAGCTCTTGGTTTTCCTAGAATAGTAAAGATGAAGACTTTAAAATGGCATGTAATGTACAAATTATTGGTAGTTACTTTTGCAGGAGCTTCATCGTTGTTGTCAGAGTTTCAATGAATTGTTGAACGCCTTTTTTTATAAGGATGTCGATCGTTGTCAGAGTTTCGATTCGACGTTTGCATTCGTGACCAACACTGCATGCAGCCTTAATACAGAAAAGAAATAGAACATTACGGTACGCTCTTTAAGATTATTCACTTAAGGCCAGACAGGTTTTATACCAGTAGATCGTCATTGCGGGTAGACTTCCGAACCTTTTATACAAACCACTCACCTTTGCTAAACTGGCATCATTTTCAACGGACACATTACTGGGGAAAACAGGAAACTTTGGCAAATCCAATTGTGTCGGCAACTGAACATTGTTGTCTTCGTTGCTGTAGAGGAAAATTGGGTTCTCTCGCTCTGTTGGCGGGAAAGCACTGGCTGCAAATATAAAAAAAATCAATATTTCCATGCAAAAAATTACAATCCCGCTACTTGCCACATAAAGTTCCAATTCTTGATTCAAAATGTTCATTGCTAAACAGGAGAATTTGTTTTTCGCACGGTACCTCAGTCTGAATGAAAATGTGATCCTTAAATTCCTCGATCTGGTCCTCAGGCTCGAGAAAGATTTCGATGCTGCTGGTATGATTAATGAAAAAGACGTGAAAGACTTTTTTTCTTAAGATCAGCGTGACTTGTTGGAAGAATGTGTCGAATGACCACGTTTTAGTTCGATCCTCCTCAAGAAGTCCCGCCAATAAGGGAGTGACCAATGTCTTTAAACCGGCCGTGAGATGACAGTGCGGCGGCAGCGTTGTTGACCATTCAATTGGGCCATTGTCTGAGAGCTGTGTGCCAGATATAACGCCCGATGCTTTCCGCGTGGTAATTTGATGCATAGTCTCACGGTTTTTTCGCCCACCAAATGGCCGGAAGGGTAGATTCCCCGTTGCAACATGGAAAAGCGTTACCCCAATTGACCACAGATCTACGTTCGCTGTAAAAGAACGATTAACCGACCTCCGCAGGACAGCCCGTTCATAAAGGTCAGGATGGAGATACTCCTCTGTCCCATACAACGAAGCAAAGGGTTGGTTTTCCTCTAGCTCTCTTGCTGCTCCAAAGTCTGTTAGTTTATAGATCGTCTGGCCATCCTCAGATATGAATTTCATAATGTTCCCCGGCTTCAAGTCTCGGTGCACCAAGTTATTATCACGTAAATGCTTCATACCCGCACACAAGTGCTCAAGGACCAAAAGGAACTCCCTCTCAGGCAAACCATACGCGTTTTCAGGATCGTCCAAGATGTTAAACAGACTTCCGCCCGTGCAGAGCTCCATGACAATTACTTTACCTCGTCCTTCTTGGTCATCTTCGATAGCGAGCAATTTTACAATGTTCTCGTGGTTGACTTTCTTAAGGACCTCAAATTCTCGCATTTGGACCTCCTGAGGCCGCATATGACTATAAGGATTGAATGTTTTGACTGCTACAGATTCCCCAGTGTTCTTATTTACACCCTGCAAAAAACACAACACAATACTATCAAAACTGAATACATTGTTATCAAAATGAAAAAATGAAGAACGACTTAACAAACATTAATTCAAATGCCCAGTCAACCATTTTAAACAAGTTTTCGTAATATACACGATTAAATTAGAATCAAGATATTTACCAAATGTCTGAATGACTAAACTTTCTTATCATCTTATTGCTTAACTTACCTGAAAAACGGATCCAGTTGCTCCTTTTCCCAGAACACTTGTCGTACACCAAACATAGTTAAGAGA
Organism: Orthonevra nobilis; assembly: GCA_963555765.1. Lineage (NCBI taxonomy): Eukaryota > Metazoa > Arthropoda > Insecta > Diptera > Syrphidae > Orthonevra > Orthonevra nobilis. Next base: position 151,825,774 of record OY743224.1, read on the forward strand.
TCCTCGTAGAAACGACATGCTGTGGTTAATGGATGCAATAATATTCTTTAAGAATTGGACAATTAATTGAATATGTTTTTATTCAAATATTCAGGAATGGCTTTCACTATTTATCGATTCAAAATAATCTCGCGTAAGACCACAAAACTGTGATTAACTTGAAGTCTGGATAAGTTTTTATTAAGATAATGATAAAAACAACTATTTTGTGCGCAACATTTTGATTTAGTTTTACATTTTCATTTCAAGTATGTATAAAACAGAAGAAAATTCCCATGCAGATTTGCATTTAGCACAGTGAGTAAATCACCGAATAATATTTTACATTTGCCAAATGTCAATGCCGCGTCAGCTGTCAATGATTTCTTTAGTACAGTATGGTTGGAAGTTTCCAAATGTTCATTTTGGCGTGATGATGTATATGAGTCTTAAAGCCCAACTCTAATTGCGTTAAGTCTCCGTAAACTTATGTCATAATTTAACGTAACTTCTGTAGCAGTCAAAGCATTCAATCCTTATAGCCAGCGTGTTGTCAAAATCGCGGAATATCCATAGTTTATTAAAGTAAACGAAGACGTACGTGATTTTTTTTTTTGCCGAAAGAATGTATAGTATGTTTATCAAATATTGAAGACATTGAAAACAATTTGGGAAAAGAGAAGAAGCGATCTTGCTACATGTGCGCAGTATATCGAGACCAAAATGTTAATGGCTTCTACTATGTGACTCTTAAGAAATAAAAAATATTTAGACAGTGGCCAATTTGTGCATATTTTATAATTATAATATAATAGGATTAGTATTATAAAAAATAATGTCTAAAAGAATCTTCGTAATAAAAGCAAAAAAAGACTGTGTAATGATCTCACTTCGAAATTAACGTCTCAATTCTGTCAATATGGTCTCCACTGTATGCATTCCGACCGGAATATGCGAATGAAATCGCACTTTATGTACGAAACAAAAAGTGAACAGAATTCTGACAAAGTATGAAGTAATTATGGGTTCAATTGCAATATACGAATTCTGAGCATTCGTATTCGGTCGGTCTGCAATGATTATACCTCTTTAGGCCTACACAATTTAAGGTGCTGATAAACCTTTTATATTGCGGACTATCGCCGCTCTACCGATCCCTTAAATGCACAAGCAGACGAAGTAGAAAGTAAAAATATACCTCATTCAACGTCTTATTATTATTATTATTATCTAACCCAAGCTCTTACGAAAAAGTAAAAATGACGCAACGATTGTGAGGAGTCTTCAGGATCATAATTATTTTGCATCGTTTTCATTCTCTTCAAAGACGAAAAGCGGGCGAACTCTACACCTAAGAGTCTTGAAAATCCTGTTACTGCTTCAACTAAATCGGTCCCGTTCCAGCGCGCCTTAGCGCAAATCAGCGCTTTCTCCGGAACGCATTCGGAATCAAAGCAAAAAATCCCGTCAAGTTAAGAAGTAAATCCATTTGTAGCAAAGAAATTCCCTTCAAGTCCCTTGAATTTACCCATAGATACTCGCTACCGTTCGCTACGCGAAGAACCGTCATCCCAGTACATTTTTCGTAAAGCGGACTTGCACTAGGGCCCATTGAACCCAACGGCAAATGATGACTGGACTTGATTCGAAAACAGGATAAAAGTCCAAGTCCTTGGATTCAATGGAAAGGCAGCTTTAACTGCGCTATCCAGCCGTTATGCGAACTATGGCATCCATCTTTAAATTAAATGTATTAAAGTAAAAAGGAAAATGGCAATGTTATATCAATTTTATTTCCTTTTGATTTCATTTGAAGTTCCTTCTCCAGCTAAATTATTTTTAATTTCAAAGTGTTTAGTTTATTTATTTATCAGTCGCTTTTCTATCAGGACATTCAGTACATCCAAATTTTTCTTTAGCAAGCTCATAATCTGATGAGTTAGCCACGGTTTCATAGAAGCTGCCAAAAAAACGATTCATTTGGTCATTAGTACAAAAAGGCGGCAACTGTTGCCCCTCCGGATTATGTTTGAATAAGTACTCTGCCAAGAAGTCAATAGGATCGTCCGGTTTCAATTCGGAAACTTTTAAAATGCCCTCCGTGAGTGTGGGAAGAACATATTTGCCCAAGTACTGCCGTAATGGCAATGTCTTGGCTTCACGCAATTCGTTCTCATGTTTTTGGAGTTCCTCATATCTCGCAGTCTTTTGAAAAAAAAAAAAAAAAATAATAAAATACTTTCAATTGGAATTCATCAAAACTTGCTACTTTACCCACTCCAGGAGTTTCCGTTCTCGTTCAAGAGTTACCGCTTTTTCCAGCTCTTCTTTCCGTAGACGCTGTTCCTCTTCAAATTTGAGAAGCTCTAAAGCTCTTTGCTTTTTAAGAGCTTCTTGCTGAACAATTGACAATGGATAAACGAAGGGTGGTCCAATTTCTGCTTGTATCGCTCGAAAAGTGTCAGCTTCAGCTGAATTCGGTTCAATAGAAATATTTATCGGAACCATATCATTATCATAGAAAACATTTGCCAAACAGTTTTGCTCTTCATTTCTATCGCGAAATCTTACCAACCTCGGAAGCATTTCATGCCTTAGACATCTTCGAGTGATCGCTTCGATTTCCGAAAATGCCATAGCACGTTTGCAAAGGAGCTCATCCGTGGCATCAAGCAAAATAAAATGCGTGGGTTTCAATATGGGCTCGTTGTCTCCAAAATCTTCGCTTGATATCTTTCGGGTATTAAAGAAAATGTGTTGTGCTTGTTCATATGTAAATGGAAAGCCATCCATAACATAACCCTGATTCAAATTATATTGGTGGTGTCTGATCAGCGAAATTAGACACCTAAAATAAGTAAAATATCATGAATAGTTCTTTAAAGTGCAATCAATCGTTCCCACCGTGATACTGCTTCAAAGCTTTGTTCATGAAATGATTTGTGTGAAGCAATGTAGACCTTGAGCTTAAATAATTCTTTTGACCACATATCGATTTTAAATTTGAGCTCAGATATAAAATCTTCATCTTCTTTATCGATGGTTAGTACCAAATCTTTCTCGGATTCTTCCTCACCCTCCTCTTGCTCCGTATCTAGGAGAAATTGCTCTGGACACTCAAAAGCTTCAATAAAAGTTGCGCTATCATTGATCTTTTTCTCCTAGTGAAACGCAAGAAAAACAAAACAACTTGGATTGCAGGAACCGTATATATTACCCTCATAGATAACCTTACCAAAAAGTCTATATAGAGAGCGACACTTTCCCGTGTGTGAATTAAAGGAATCTGATAGTGCTCTGAGAGCTTCTTTGAATGTTCAGTCTTTCCCACAAGTGGAGGTCCATCAACAACGATCTTACAAGGATGTAAATTTCTTTCATTACGAAACTCATCGGCTAGTTCATCCCAAAACTCTTCAGTCATCTCATGAAATTGAAAGTTCTTCAAGTACGTCAGTGAGAGCTTTATGTTAAGGTTCAAGACATCCAGGACACTTTGCTAGGGATATCGTGATTTTTTAAATAAAGTTTGTTGCAAAATTTATATTATATTACCGGAAAAAGTTCCCTGTCGAACATAAGTAATTCAACATGGCGATAAAAGCGAACCTTGCTGTAGTCTCCATTGAGTTTCTTACATATTTTACATGTAAAGTATTTAAGGGTCATAAATTTAGGTTGTACAGCAAATATGTATCGAACTTTAGATTCCGGAAATTCGTTAACAATATTCATCATAATCCTGTAAGATATCAAATTTCTGGACTTAATTTTGTTAGCTTTTATAGTCATCTTCTTACTGAACAAAATCTTTTATGTAAATTATCGGTATAAGCTGGGAACCGGGCTTTAGAACTGGCACAATTTTATTGTAGAAAGCTAGTTTGAAGATGTAGTGGAATTTATCGTTCTCTCCTCCATAGGTAATTCCAGGACATACAACTATTGTTTTAACCAAATCCTTGGCCCTCTTTTGCAACCAAATAACATCGCGCTCCAGAAATTTATGTTTACAATAGCACTTATGCGCCCTGCGACGCCTATAGTCGTCCTCGTAGAGACAATCAGTGCATTCATCATTTTCCTCTTCATTGTCGGGGATATCACTTTTGGTTAGAGCCCAGGTCATTGGTGTTGATATAAGTATAAGATGCTTTCTAATTTTAGGATCTGACTCTGGATCTTTGTTCTTTTTTTTTTGTTCATTAGCCCAGTCTTCGAGAGCTTTAAGGACTTTATGCAGATCAACGCATACGGATTCGAAGTCATCAGAGCCCGTATTGAATATCAGCATGTCGCAATTCATTATTCTTTGAATGTAGTTCGAGTAAGACGGGTGTAGGAATTCTAGAGGATGGTGAGCATGCATGACTTTGCTATTGTTCTGCGTTTGGTTGACGGACGCAAACATTTCGTAGAGAGTATAGTTGCTCGCGATATTCTGCCCCATAAGGGCGTTCTTTAATGCATTGGTTTCAAAACTATCGACGTGATGAAAGAAAATTCGCTTCATTATGCCTTTTTTTGTAGCTTCAGCGCGAAAGAAGAAAATTGTTGCTCTTTAATTTCAAAAGTCAAATAAATTTTATGAATACGAGATTTTTTCCGATACAACTATACGGGTGTTTTGATTCCATGTTATCAAAGTCTGGATTTGGATTACAGTCTTCCTCTCTCTTTTAAAGGGGTGGGAAGACGCTACCGTCATACCTTGGTATCAGATCCTAATCTATTCAGGTGGCTCCGAAATAAAATACGGTTTACGATCATTTATTTTCTCAGATCTCAAGCAGAAGTCATCGCTATAAGGTTAGTATGCAGGATACTAAGTTTCACTTAAACTATACACCAACATGTATTCGTAATGAGATGCGGACGGTTATTTCCTTGAACATAACCTTAATATGCGTTCCGGGTCATTATGATCAACTGGACAAGACTCGATGCCGATCCCAGATTTTGAAGTCATGCTCGAAAAAACAAAAAAGTAGCAAAGAAAAGAGAACACGGCTCCGAAAGCGATATGGGAACATCCACAATACAACAATAAAAAATAATTATAAAAGACTGGAAAATTCTGTTTTTTTTTTGTTTTTGTGAAAACCCAGGTGGTTAGACTAACCATATGATGCATGGCAAGGAGTCGTAAGCATAAGCAAGAGTATTGTGTGCTTAAAGGTGTTACTGGTGTTACAATTAACTTAAATTTCTGCATTTAAAAATACGTGACAAAATAGCAAAGATTGATATCACTTTTAACGACCAATAAACTAGAGAAACGAACGAGGAGTTTCGGATCGGCCACTACTGAACACGTGCATCTGGAAACCTTATCGTGGCCAGACATCCAAGAGATGCGACGGGCAAAAAGAGGATGCAAAACTTTACATTCATAAATTTGCTTAATGGAGCAAAGTCGGCACACATTTGGACGTTGACGTTGAAGAAAAAGAGGGTGTAACTAAAGCTTGTCCTCGATCAATCTGCTTGCTCTGCGATTAAAAGGCGAAGAGCCTTCGCAGTAACACTCTGATAACAGACTAAGGCTGAGAGATTTATGTGCCGCGGGAAGTGTTTGGAAAAGGGAGTCATTATTACAGGCCATTTTAACGCTTCTCGAACCAAAAACTTCTTAGAAAAAGTGGCAAACTTCTTAATATAGTACTGCTTCACCAGGGCAAAACACCAGCACACAAATTTTCATTTACTGTCATTCCTTAAGCGGGTTTCGAAACACTTGATCACACACTCTATTCTCCGCCACAAGGACTCATATGTCTTTTCCCGGCTTAAGGTGCAGCTGAGGTGATTGTTCCCGTAGAAACATTTTGGGAAAGATGATTTTTCAAAAGAAATTCCTAGGACTACTCCTACCTTCGAGTTAGTCAAAAATGTCCGCAATGAATTGAAAATAGCATATTTTGAGTAGTAAAGCCCAAATTGACATTGTAATATAGAATACGCTTATCGTCCCGGACGAAGCATGGACCTTATGAAAGACGGAACAAAATGCGCTTGTTCGTTTTGAAATAAAAGAAACTGAGTGACTTTTGTGTGAATTTTATGTCGTGAGAAAGTTGTGTGCAGGCTGTATAGCAATATGGTTCTGATCAGAATGTAACGGAACACCAACGCTCTGGTCAGAGGAGTCTTCATATGTGGCAAACGGGAAGGGGGGGCAATTTTATCAGGATTAAATTGAAGCAGTGAGACCAGCACGGTCACTTGATCTCAATCAGAGACTTTTCAAGGTCGATGGCCTCATCAAAATCAAATTCCTAAATGTTTCCAACTAAATAATCAAAAGGGGGGTTTACAACTCATCTTTATTTTATTTACACACAAATTCTCAAATGATGTGAAACATTACGCTATTATTTAGATGTTATGACATATACAAGCTTCATTCAAGCCCATTTGTTTTAAGCTGCCAGCATTTAAACTTGATGGCTTTATATTAACGAATCTGGGACAAAATTCAATTGAATTTGTCGAACTTTCACAGACGAATTTGTCATTCAGAGTCATCAACATCGACCATGGAAGATTGCGAAGTTTTGTCCATAGTTTTTGGATTTCTTTCTAATATGTTATTTCGTAAAAGTTAGTTTTAAATCTTAAATTCACGTTGATTGACAATATTATTTAAATTTAAATCTACTTTCATTTCTAGACGAAGAAGACGTTGACTTGGACGATGAGTAAATTGACCAACTGGAAAATTTAAATCATTATCATAATTGTTTATTTGCTTCCAAAAATGTGTAATTATGTAAATTGTTTTATAATTATTTAGCAATGGATGAATAAAAACAGGGCAGTTCTCATTTTAATGCATCAATAAACTTGTGATATTTTCTACACGACCGAATGTATTCGCGTTTTAGTGCGATTTATTCATGTCTTTAGCTGACATGTTTTGGGACCTTTTATTGGGTTTATTTAATTTTGTTATTGATCTTGTTTTTCCAAGTGAGTACTATTTAAAAATTCATAAAAACAGCTTGTATGAGTTGCATTAAATATAAGAATTATATGTTTTCCAGGCACCAACGATGAACCCGATTCTTCGGAGGTCGAAATGGTTACCAGCTAGCTCGTAATTATATATAAAGTATGGTGGGAAAATAAAACTATTAATCTAACATTACTTACTATATTATTTTCACTGTGGGGTCATCAATCACTAATCTTCTGTGTTTTTAAGCGAACGGGATAAGATTAATTTTATTTGGCTATAATTTTGATTGTTTTGATTAAGATACTTGTCGACTGATGTTAAACACTTTTTGTAAGCCTGAATTGGGTTCAAGTATGGGTAAGGTATTCTAGACATTTCTTCATCTTAAAAGATAAGATTGTGATGATTGTTTACAACTTCTGAAGACGAGGAAGTTCTCCCACCAACTGTTGAAGTAAGTGAGTAAGTTTGTTAGACCATTAAAAGCTTTGAAAAAAATAAACACGCGTTCAGATAGTGTACAAGAAATTTAAAACAGATGCTGATTTTTCTTTGTTGAGAGCATGTACCAAATCATCTTTCGGGCTTATAGACGATGATTTGAAAATCAGGTCTCTCCGTCTCAAAAAGAGCTATGCTATCTTATTTAGTGTATTGTCTCAACGTCTAAATACTTGATGCAGCACATAAATAAGTTAATACCTTGTGTGTGCCTTTTTGCACGGCAAATCAACAATATACCAAGATTTACATTACGCTTGATTCTGGATTCGGCTCGGAAGTATACCGGTACAGTGTGAAGATCAAAAAGCTTACACAATGATTTTGCGGCGAGGAAGTAGACCTCTTCATAAGAATGGAGGAAACACGACCTGTACTAGCTGATCCGTAAATGTACGAGTTCGAAAGAGAGTCTTTCGACTAGGATCAAGTTTTCAAGTGTTGGGATTGAAGATGAAACACATTTTTTTAAGTTTTTTTACGAGTGTGCTGCAAGCAATTTTTCGCGCCCTATTTTCCTTTGTTTTAGAAATAGTTTAAAAAAGATTAAACAATTTTAAATATTAATTGACTTCAGTTTCCAGCACTTATAAAATATGTTTTTCGTTGTGTAGAATTTCTGAAGTTTTGAAGAAGAGTTGTACTCACGCATATACATATATGAAAACTTTGTAAAAAATTGTTAATTGAATATATTTTTGGTATATATGAATTTTTGTAATAATTAAAATGTTACAAAAATATGTCTTTACATTTTATACATACAAAGAAAAGCTTCGCTGTCTTTTGCCTTGACATTGCTGATTTTATTTGTTAAAAACTTTTAAAGCGCGTCTATCTGTTGCTGGAATGCCATACATTTTCACTGCCTTGAGCCTTAGCATTTTATTTTCGTCTGCACATTTAGTTGTGATGGAGGTGCGGACCTCTTTTTCGGATACTTTGCACTTCCTAGATACAATAAATATGATGTCCTGAATAGCTTTCGGGTCTAATTTGTCTTTAACCGGTTTTTTTAAGTCTTTAAATGCCGGTGATGCCTTACCCGTCATCGAGTGGGTAGCAAGGGTTTTACGATCAAAAATAAGCCTCAGTAATCTTCTTGTTGCCACTGACACTGATGCCCATGAAATCCTGTCGAATTCCCCTTTTGGGATTTTGGTTTGATTTGGTCCGATGGACACCATGGAACCATCTGAAATGTGTTCCGCGACATCTTTCGAGACCGAGCCCATATTCAAACTACAGGCGGTCGATGTTTCTATGTCATCGTTTATTTTAAACTCGAGTTGAGTCTCATTTATCAATCCATTTAACTGGTTAAGGATACGTATAGGATACGTTTTGAATTCTGAATGCATTGAAGGCGTTGTATGAGAGATTTTCTGGTTAGACACTTGACAACCGATTTTCTTTTCCTCTAAGTCGCGAATAATGAAAGATTGAGTTTGGAAATTTTCCTCGAGCTCAAGAATTTTGGCTGTGAGCGCCGTCTCGTTTTGAAGTAACTCTGAGGGCTGTGGAAAGTCATCAGGATTAGTTTGAGTCCATGCATTCAGAGTCATTGGTGATTCATAAGGCTGGTATTTTAAAATTTGAATATTACTAGGCTGAATCTGTCTGTGAAGTTTTGCCGCAGGTGTCTGAACGTAAAGTTGTTGTGGTCGTTCAAGGCAATGATGTTGCAATTGTGTGGTCTGCTGTGAAAAATGCACCGGTGGATATTGTCCTTGGTTTGGTAGGATGGAGTTCAAAATAATCGGCTGAGATGTATGAATGGTTTTCTGTTCTATTATGCGTTTCTCAAACAGCTGAAATAATGAAGTGAAAAAGAGAGAAATGTTCTTTTAAATACATATATTAACTGATTTGCGGTGAGTTAAAAAGTTAAATTCATAAACTCTGATTGATAAGTTAAAGTTTTTAAAGGCTTTTTAAAATCTACCATACAGGAAGAAGGCATAAGAGTTATTTCGGAACACTTTAATGCACGAGTCCATATTCTACATCTATATTGAATCAACTTGTTAGAATGTGATATATTTCGACTAAAAAGCTACATGGAACTTGGTTGTGGCGAAATTCAACATTATTGAAAGTATAGTACTTCCGAATATCATGATCAAAGTAAAAAAATGGTGTAGCTGAGGTGGACAAACAAAATTATTCAAGTGGCTCTCAAACTATTGCATTAGCCTTCAAATAATTTGACGTTACAGAGACTTTCTATTCTCGGCTTCAATAAATATGTGTAAATAAAAACACTTTGAACACTTAAGAAATTCACCTCAAGATGAAAATCAACTCATACGTTCGTTACAAGTACCATCCTAAGCCTGCTAGACACGGTTAAAAATTGACCGATAAAGCTTTTTTAATTTAATATATATCTTCCTGACTTATTTACTTATAATATGGTGACTGCAATCACAAAACCACCAATCCATTACTCGTATTATCAGAGTCAATACTTTCTCTTCAATCAATAAAATTAAAATCAAATATTATGTCGTCATCTTTTTGCCATCTCAATCTTTCACGAATCATTAATAGTGCATAAGAAATCGTTACCAACATATTTTTTTACAAAAAGAATTTGAATTCTTGCAGGTAAGAGTGGGTGCGAAATTTGAACCATGAACGAACACACCTCCAGCCTTAATTATTAAGGCATTCATTTGCATTCCGCCAATTCTTACGACGCGAAATATGATGGAAGAAGATAAGTCTGTTTTTTTTTTTTTGGCTTCCAGAAATGGAAAACAGTATTCTACCTCACGATTTTACACTTAATCCAAAACGATTTGAATTAAAATTACAATTTTGTTTCCAAGAATTGAATCACATAAATTGTCCTTGAGTCTTTTCTAAGGCAATGAAGAAGATGAACACAACAAAGTCGATAATTTTCCGACTTTCTTTTGAATTTGAGCAAGAAGATAAGTCGGTTTTTTTTTTTATTGTACCACGTTAAAGGGACAACAATATGTTAAATTCAGGTAGAATTTGTTAACCTTTATCCTAAGCCAGTGACAAACATAAAGAATACCTAAATGAAAGGGAGACTGCAACACTTCGGTTTAAAACAAAAGATCTGAACGTCACAGTCCAATCTTCTATAAAAACGAATGACAGAGTGCAACTATTACAAACGATTAAATGATGGATATATATAATAACATATATACACGCTCCTACAAAGACCCTTAAAAGCTTAACAAAGCTTATTCGTTTTCCTTGGCTTAAAGAAATTCTTATTTGATTTTTGTTTAATAACGACAGTGATTTTTAGTCAATACCCATGAAACAAAAACTTCGGGACATCGAAGGAAACAGGATTAAAAATTGAAGTCAAAATCTTGACGGTAATAATTCAGTATCAATCCAGTGTTTTTTAGAAAATGTTATGTAAGGTCAAGGGCAACCTAAATCTACTGTAAAGAGCTATGCGCATACACTACATACCAAAAGTCAATAATCAATTATGATTGAGACAAGTAAGAAGTGGCATTTACAACACTCACAAAACAGTCATATATTGAAATAATCTTTTCTTTTTGTAGATATAAAATACAAGACAGATCAAATCACCTAAAACGATTATCGCAAAAGAGGTCGGCGTTAGTTAGCTGAGGTAAACAAACAAACATACTTTTTCAGTTCCTTTTTTCGAATGTAATAATACCAGACTTATATTGTCCACGAAGCCGATCATCTAGTTGATTCCATCCTAAATGATTATTATATACACTTGAAGAGAAAAATGCAACTGTCATTGAACTAGAAATCGAATTATGAGCCTATATGAGTATGTATAAATCTTTATAAACTTGGTATGCGTATCTTTTCTTGAGTAATCCTTACATCAGATTCTTGGCATGTAAAGACGAGGAACAAAAGCCTCAGAAAAAGTGAACTAATTATCGACCTTCTATTTGGAAACAATCTGAATACGATGCACGATACCAGGCAGTACAAAAATACTCAATTAAAGCCCTGCATCGCATTTCTTAGCCTTCACTTTATACCGAAGACCGCTTGTAACGAGCGCCTTTTAGAACGTAAACTATATCAGTTTTGTATCAGCGACTTGCAGCAACTGAAGCCAAAATAGCTAAAAACAGAACTATCTGGTTTGTTGAAAGTAAAAATAAAATCAATCTGTGATTTTTGTTCTCCTTCAAACTTTTATTTGTAAATGAACAGAAGTCTAGGAGAGGATGTTTCTCCTTTGGGTAGCTTAAACCTATATAACTCCCGCCTGAGTTGCTTTAATGTTTTGCAGTGTCCATTTTAGTTTCAGGTAAGATTTAGAATATTTAAGAAACAGTCAATAGAAATATTTAACCTAAAAAGGTGAGTTAGAATGTGTGCGAGATTAAGGCCTGTTCGATATGCGGTTATAACTCAAACAGTTTAGTAGTTGACAATATTACTCATGCCTAAAAAAATATCTTTCGCTATGGGAAGTAGAATCACTTGAAGCCTTTCCAATTTAAGCAATAGGATCATAAATAACAACACAACTCCTTTACTAGAAATTCGTCAAAATAATTATGTACGAAAATATATCTACGATTATACTGCAAAAAGACAATTACACTTTCTGATAGTTCATAGATATTTCAAAATTTTAGCCGATAGTGTGCGTCTCTTTTTGTAAAATAAAATAACAAAAAATTATCCAAACAGAAGTAAGAGAAGCAATAAATCTAACCAAATTGAAGCGCACAGTCAAGTTGGAAAGCTGTATACAATTAAATCGGTACCTTATTATTTAACGGATTTTTGTATCGACCAGCAAACAAAATAAATATTTTCTTATAGGAATTTTCATTTTTAATTAAATATTACCAGGTTTGCTTCCATTTTCGTACTGTTCTTCTTAAAAATGCATCTTCTAGATGCGTATATTCAAACGGATGTATTTTAGGTCAAATGACAACTGAGCAATAATTTTCACAAACAAAACCTTGTCAAGCAAATGTAATTTTGGAACTGACTATTCGTCTGGTTTGGATGGAATTGACGTATGCGTGCATACTATGAAAAAACATATCCGGCATGCATTGAGGCTTGGATAGACCGAAACTATACCAACCCAAAGTGTATATTTTGCGCGCAAAGCAAACTAATAACAAAGGTCACGAGTTCCATGTCCTTTTGTTTCCTGGGTGTACATTTGTATGTATTTGAGTAATGTGGAAGCGAGGTATATCCCAGGTAAGGCATAGGAAGGTGAACATTGGCCTGTAACCATCAAAACAGGATTTCGGTGCAGTCGGCGTATTCATGCTGCAATAACAGGATCTGCCCATTTATATATGTATGTATGTCTGACAACGGCTGCTTCCCAACCTAACTACAGACGCTCATTTGATATTTCACAGTCGAGTGAGACCAACTATTCGTCCCGTCCTACCCTAATAAGAAGATCAAACCATTTGTTTGCTGAACATTTGGTTGTACATATGTGTATTTTCAGGATCAAAGGGTGCACAAATAGCAAGGTCATTGTTTTGTATTATCGTTTTTTTTTTTTTTGAAGACCTATGAGAACAAATAGTAGAACAGTCTTTGTTTTTCCAAGATAAGCATATGTACTTAGATTTACGATTCATAGACTTAAATGCAGGTGTTATCAGGCAGTTCGTTCAAATGGAATCATTTATGAATTAAACGCCTCATGCCATTGATTTTTTGGCAAATAGATTGGAGTACCACTGCTTAAAATAAATCGTTTGAAAATTAGCGTAGCGTAGCGTGAAGGCGTAACATATCTTATTTACTTCATCTTTTAATCGTTTCATTTATCCAAAAAAATCAGAAGTCAATGGTGAGGAGTTATCTATTATATATTCTCGTCCATTCACTCAAGATGGCCGAGCCATTGAATATAATGGTTTTTCACCCCCAAACTTGAAGCTTGTACATTCTGCTCCGGAGACTTTTTCTTTCGGAGGTTCCTAAATCTGTTTTTCTTTCTTGCTTTTCGTCTCATATGCGGCTTTATATAAAACAACTGGTCTTAAGAAACTTAAGAAACTGTTTACTGGTAAAGATGAAAACCAAATAGCCGGTCATTAATAAGTTTTCGTGATTCGAAATGTTTCATAAGATGAATTCTCAGGGTTTCTATGACCTTGAAAAGAAGGAACGTTAGATCAATGGATCGATTGTTGGAGGTGGAGTTTTTAGAGATGACTGTACAAATTCTGTTTGAAAAAAAAAACAGAATAATAGGACGGATGAAATGCTTACGAATTGATTTTTCCAGCGAAGAAGAACACAAATTATATAAATATTTACCAACGACGAAAAATTATCACTATCCTTCGGACATTGTAATAATTTCGGTTTTAATATGGGCATATAACAAAATTTTGAAAAATGTTCTAATAGCTAAACGTGCTTTTTTATTCCTCTACGATCAACAACACATCCGAAAGGACAAAATGCTGATCATAGTTTTAACGACGCTAACCATGATCGGAAAAAATAATTTTGTTTTTATATTAGGTATGTATTTTTGTAAACGCGATCCCAGATAAGTTATCGTTATCATCGTATAAAGAAGAATGCTTACTTGGTGGCGAAAATTGGAGCCAAACAGAAACAAATCGACTAGGTAAGGGGGATGGTTGCTCCTCACATCACTGAGCTCTCCATTCAATATCCTGCATTCTCTTCCCTCTGAAATTCTAGTTTGACAACAAGCATTGCTTGTATCGTTAAGACTGTATGCAATTTCACCATGGCCCAGAGCCGACTTTGGTCACTCCAGAATGTCCGGAGGATTTCCCTTCCCCCGCAGTTATAGAATATAGTCTCTAAGACAAATTTCAACTGCAACTTCGAAACCTATGAGTGGGATGCTGTTCTCCTGATACTGGATTAGATAGTCGGAGGTGGTATCTTTTTGAGTTATTTTAACTTAGAACTCTCGATTGCGATTTACAAGGCAGCAAAGTGGCTGCTGTGTAAAAGCATTTCAACTAAGGTAGTATTCATTTTCAAACTACATCTTAGCTTGTCAATCTCGGGCATCACTTAACGAAATAGAATATTATTCCGTTATTCCACGGTTAAGCGTCCTCATTCATGTGAAAGGCTAGGCGTAAAGTAAAATCGAGGTATATGAATCTGGGCTCCCATTTCTTCACATTTTTGCCCGAACCCAAAAGACCTCACCCGGTTCATTCAAGAAAAAAAAATGGTTCTCTTCACCCTCCAAAGGAATCCCTATGGGATTGGTGATCCTCGTGATATCACAATGGTCCAAAATATGGCACTCAATACTCAGATTTACCATTATGTAAAACATACCATAAAAATTTAACATACTCATCTTGTTGCATGTTTAATTTATTTTTAAAAGACTAAGACTATTTTTATTTCCATAGAAATATATTTGCATTAATTATTACAGTTAAACAATAATATATTTTCACAAGAACCAATAAATATCAACGCCGAAGCTTTTAACACAATTCATTTACTAACATCCTAATAAATGTTCATCACTATGAGCTTCCATTTTGATGGTATTCAGTTCCCTCAAAGCTGCCCTGCGCAATCTCAAAGGTGAATCGCTAACTTTCACTTTTTTCAACGCTTGCAGCTTTATCATCTTGTTCTCATCGGCACATTTCGTTGTAATTGCAGCTCGTACTTCCTTCTGTGATACTCCGCATTTTTTCGAAACTATGAATATAATATCCTGCACAGCATTGGGGTCCAATTTTCCTTTTACCGGCTTATCTAGATCCTTGAAGGCAGGTGAAGCTTTCCCCGTCATTGAGTGGGTGGCCAGTGTCTCTCGATCAAAGATCATTGTTAAAAGTTTTCTCGTTGCTAGTGACGGCGAAGACCAAGACATTTTTTCATATGCACTAACGGGTATCTTTGTACCATTTGGACCGATCGATACCGTGGCATTCTCCAAATCTGGCCTGTCCGGCTTCAATAGGATGTCATTAATGATTTTCGTCTTCGATGCTGTATGTGGACTAGTTTCATTGTCATCGCTTAGGCATATTTCTAAACGATCTGAGTCTGTTGAGCAATCTAGGTTTTGAGGAATGGCTTCATCGCTTAGTTCTATCTCGATCTGGGCCTCGTTGGTTGTTTCGTCTGCCTGGGCCAATATCCGGTATCTGGTGCCTTCCTGTTTTACTGTTGTTGGAGTGATGGTTGTGGAATTTGGTATAGCCTGAGTTGGAGACGGAGTTCGAATGTTTTCCGTTTTAAGTCGATTGATGTATTCAGCTTGGAGTTTAAGGCTTTCTTCAAGCCCCCTAATCTTAGCTAAAAGCATCGCTTCATTTCGTTGTTGGTGTGGTGGAGGAAGATCCGGGAAATCTTCAGATTTTGTTTGAGTCCAAGCATTCAGGGACATGGGCTTTTCTATAC
Source organism: Orthonevra nobilis (assembly GCA_963555765.1). Lineage (NCBI taxonomy): Eukaryota > Metazoa > Arthropoda > Insecta > Diptera > Syrphidae > Orthonevra > Orthonevra nobilis. The sequence continues at coordinate 151,841,627 of OY743224.1, forward strand.
ACTCGTATTGTATTACTTGCTGTATTGGCTGTTGAATCTGGATTTGTTGATTTCTGTCGATATTTTGCTTGTACTGCTGAGAATGAGAAATTTGATACTGCTGAGCCTGCTGAAGATGCGATTTTTGATGGTGCTGCAGATGGTCTTGAGACTGGCTGGTTTCGGAAGTTGTTACATATTGGTAGCTTCGCTGTGGCATAGTCTGTGGAATGTACTGCGTTATTGCAGACTTTGTGATTGTCCTCTGCATGGGATAAGAAGTCGGTTGTTCCACCATACGTTTTTTTAAAGGCTGAAAGGAAATCATTGTTTTTTTTTTTTAATTTTTGAATTGGATAATTATACGCTATCTGTTTCTTTATTTGTCTAATTTTGTGTTATTAACTATTAGTCAGAAATATGTCTCTCCGCTGGATTATTTTTATTATATATTTGGCGAAAAAAAACTCAACGCGCCAAAGATCACTTAAATTTAAAATCGGTCGTACTAACCCATGGAAAACTTATATATGAAGATCATGGGTTTTTCCCATTGTAGTCTTTTGAACGGTTCAAAATAGACTAAATTTTGCTCAAACGTGTTTCGTAGGTTTTTATGTTTTCGGGCTCGGAAATTCAAACACGAATTTATAGAGAAGCGAATACATCCTGGACGTGTGATTTTAGTTTGGTGTTTGGTTTGGCGGAGCTATTAGCGCCAACTGTGGTTTGACACTGTAATGCTTTATTCTGTGCGATGTCACCTAAAATCAATGTTATGAAAATAATCTAGAGATGAAGTATTCAGACTCTAGCACAGTATTGGTCAAACTTTTCGTTGACAAAGGCCAACACAATAAAATATGTATGAATGAAGGTATGACCTAATTCTAAGCAAGTCGAGGTTATTTGAACAAAATAATATTCTTCAATTAACCGGAAGCTTAATTTTTTTCAACAAAGCAAGAATATTTGAAAAAAACATTATAACAACAGCAGGTATTACAACACGATGTAATAAAAATCGATGGATACTCCAACTTTTGTATTTTAAACCAATTGTAGGAGCTCAGAAAATCAAATCTTCTGAAACAACAAATGTTATGAATTAAGGCTCTGCAACTTGAGGCATAATTGAATAGGTTTAGTTTTGTATAACAAAATTTCTGTAATCAAAACACACCTTGTCGTAATCTGCGATTTTCAACACTATGCACAGATTTTGTTTGCTGCCTTCGGCCTTTCAAGCACTTTTTAACCTCTTGCAAACTTATGAGAAGGTGTTCTGAGTGCGCATAATTTTTTTTTTCACAAAAAAAACAAACTCTTCCGGTTTCAAGGGCGACCAAATCATTAAAGGTTGGACATTTATCTTAAAATATATAGGTCAACCATCTAACAAGTGGCGTTCTTATAAGCAATTCACTTGAATTCAATATATGCATAAATTCCATTTGACGAAAACTTTACTCACTTGATGTTGCTCCAGTGTGTTATCCATTTTCAAGTTTCTCTTTCAGCACGATTTAATTAGAATTCCGTAGGCTATCGTTCCAATAAAAAAAAAAAAACAACGGAATAACCTTAGTTCAACAACTAGGATTTATATGAAAACACAGAATTTTCACGGGGTTAATATATTTCAAATTCCTTATCCTTTTGTGGCCATACCACTCCGAACGAAGTTAGTTTCCAAACTGGCGGTTGATCTGACTGGGAGAATTGAATTTGAATAGTTCTGTCCATGTGTTATTTTGCAAAACGAACGCTATACCTTCCCCTTCAAAATGAACCCCTGTGCCCGCTGACAGTGCTTGTGCATAGGTTAAAATCGTAATACATTTTGGCGCGTATTCTTTTAAGGAAACAACCCTCCAGCAATTGCATACAACAATAACAAAACACTCTAAATTGTCGTAGTTACTTCATAGTCCCATTCAACGAGCATGTATTGAATACATGGTTGGGAAAGGCACCGTACTCTGACGGGACGCACCAGGTAGAAGACGGAAAACTAGATTTACTTCTGGAATTTCCCGGCTTCTATCCAAAGCCTGAATACAGAAGTAGGGGTAAGGAATTAGAATTTACTCCTATGAAATGCGAAAATCAATAATCCTTGTTTATTACCTACGAAAGTACCAGGTACCTATTCGCTACACCACCGGTTAGCATTTGTCTTGATATGGGAATTCCTTTTTGGATATTGTTGAGTAAGACCAACTGTTAATAGCTCTCGTGTGCGTTTTTCTTCCTAATTAGATCAGTGTAGTAGTGAGAAATTCGCGGCGAACAATGCTGACACTCAAAAGAAACTTTTCGTACCAAAAAGATCATCAGGGTATCAAAATCGTAATTAGCCTTTCATTTGTTTTTACTTTGTATATATATATAATATATTTTCTTTAAATTGTTTTGTTAGATAAATTGTAAAGCAAAAATATATTGGCTTACGTGGCGTGATGTAAGAATGTACCTACTCCCTTTGAGTCACGAGGCAAGTTTTTTTAAAGAATTCTTCGTTATTTATAATTCAATATCTATTTATTTGCCCAAATTTGTTCCTTCCAACATTTGAAAATTGGTTGGTTAGTAATATGCACTCTTCTCTTACGCCTCAAATCGGACACATTGCGTTCTCATGCTTTGCAGTCGGATAGGAGGAGTGTTGAGGACTGATAGTATTGGTTACGTTTGAATTTGAGAACTTGCAACTGACACAGAGATCGATTGACACCGAATTGATCTCATTAGAGAAAAATAGCTACAATAATCTGAATCTAATCAATCTCTTTTCAATTCATAAAACGACTTGTCTAGAATTTTTCATATTCTGGCGATTGTGCAATTCCTTATCAAAGAATTATGTAAAAAAAACAGTTGGCAACACTGGCGACGACGAACGATTGCATTGTTCAGGTGGACTTTCATATGTAGTGGTTTCGTGTAAAATATCAATGTAGTCCGCGACGGCGTTGCCGTGTAGCATGTGGCAGCTGAATTAATGAAACATGCGGAATCATTAACGTTAACAGGTTGGTTTCATGTGTAATGAATGTGATGAAATCATCATTTGAATATCCCTCACAAATATCAGTTTTGCCCATTGTAAATCTCTTTCAATTTAACATTTTGAAATTAAATAAGTCTTAAAACAAAATGTCAGAAAACTTAATTGCTAGATGATAAAATTATGTGAATACGAAAGCCACGCATTCATTTTCAAGATTATTACACATCAACACTAAAGAAGAAGGTCAGGTATACACCGCGACTTAACGACGACAAGTTCCATTCCAGGAATATCAGCGGCCTTGGTATGGTGCGTAGTGTAATGTAACGGTGTACCTGACAGGCTCACCCATCACAACCTAACCAAACCTTAATATCCTGCATTGGTTGTTTTAAATCATAGTTCAAGCTGAAACAGCGGAACTAGAGAAGATTTTAACATCCTAATTGTATAAAACTGAGAATAAAAAGATTATGAAACTTGCTCAAAATTTTTCTTTTAATAAATTTTAAAAGTTTGAACTAACTTAAAAGATTTTACAACACTTTATTCAAATTAATAATTCGTACAACAAATTTTCGATGTTTTCCTTTACTTGGATTTGTCCTGCAAGTCACCGCATTCCCATCAACATCGTCATCTTTATCAAAATGTAATTCCGCGTTTTCACGTTTTAATTGCTCCTCATTGAGTTGCCTGAGCAAATCCTCCTCAGTTAAGTTCGTTGATTCCAGATCAGTTTCTTCATCAGTACCGTCATATGATTCTTCATCTTCTGAAATGTTGACAGACTCTCTTTGAGATTCTATTTGTAATCCTCCATTTGAGTCATCATCCTCCCACATATTGTAACTAAAGGTTGATGTTGCTGCGCAGGGAGCCCAAATTCTTGATCGGTTTACCGGCAAGGGATCTAGATTAAGTCGTATTTCAGGAAGTCGTGGTTCAAATCGAAAATCCTCCGACGCTGCTGTTATCCATTTTGTTTTCTTCATCAAACTAAGCCTGTAGTTTCTCCCTTTGTAATGTTTTTTAATGTTTTTAAAAGCTACTTTTGACTTGATCAAAAGAAGCTTGTACCTTCCTTGCAGCTCCTTTGCACGTTCAATTCGTCGCTTTAGTGAACCATTGTAATGAAGACTATCCTTTCTAATTAAACGGCTGTCAGCATCAATTTGTTCATCGATGATGTATTTGTATGTCATACCGGCACCTGGCTCACGGGGCTCGACTAAGATTTCAAAGCTGGTTCCTTCATACATCCTTTCAATAGACATTAGAATCTTAACAACGTTTGTGTATTGCACTGGTGATGATAAATACTCTAATGCTGATAAATCTCCCATCTCGATGGTGTTGATGTTACTGCACGTTTCCTAGCCTTAATTAAAATAGACTGTCGATATATTTTGGGACAGTATATATAACAGGAAGATCCTTATCCTATGCAAATGCGCAAACAATTTAATCCCAAAATCGGATATATCAACTACATATATTGTAAATGAAAAATTTTACCTCCGGGCTAAATATTTTGTCGTTCGCCAAAGTATCTTGCTTTCCAAGAAGTAATTAAACCAGAGAATCAGAGATGAATGAGTTAATGGCATATTTATTTCCTTGTTACAGATTCAAGGAAAACTTAATGTCCGCACAGGGTGTTTTTACAGCTTGAAAAAAGGAAATAATTTATGAATTTGATTGCCCATAAAAAAAATTGGAAGAGTTCCTTTGCCACTGGGTGGTTGCGATTTTCTCAAGAATCTCCGCATTTCACACCTAAATAAGGGTTGCATATGCAACGTTGACTTTAAGCTAAGAAGTATCTTATAATAATTTTGTATGCTTAAAATGTAAGGATAAGTTTGATCCTTAAATGGCTTAACCTTTTGAATGATCTCGACTTTTTTAAAGGGCATCCATTTTCAAGTATAAAACCCAGAATTCAAATCCCACTTGTTGGCATGTATAGTGCCATTTTAATTTATGTGGAATACGATCGTTTCATCGGCATAATCCCCGTCAAGTATTGCGTAAAGGAACCGATAAATTGCCCGAAATAAATGCTATCGAAGCAGACAAAAAATTTGCTTTTATGTACCCACATGAACTGTGTAAAAAATAACAATGGTAAGTCATAAGTAGTTGCTTCAGGTATATAGATCGCGTGTCATTTCTCTGGTGACGATCAAGGCTCATACGAGTATATCTCATATATTACAGAAAATAAAAAGTGTTGTTATACTAGCGTCAGTTGTACCATTAAAGATAAAACTGATGAAATAAACATCAGATATTTTTCATTGTCCTGGCGCGTAAGAATTTTTGACAATCATCGCAGGGTATATGTTTCGGTTAAGCTTAGGATCAGAGATAAATCAAGTCTTTCAAGAATCTGTGTAAAAAATAGAATTGGATGATTTTTGTGGTTAAGTTTGAGTGTTCTACAATAATTTTTGACGGCTCACGCGTGATTCGTGTCAAACTCAAATATTTCTTCTTGGAGAGTCTTATTTTCAAAATTCGTTTTCTGTGAAAAATTTTATTTGCGCACTTTACGGACTTATGGCGATGCAAGGCAAAGTGATTAAGTTTCGAAGAGTGCATAAAGAGGCAATTATTGCTGCTGTATCTGTTAATTAAGGCCGCGATTCGTTGCCGTTCGCAGAAATAGAGATTGTGTTCCCATGATCAATCTCAGACAAAACAAGAGCTGCCAATTCACCCGGTAAAATGCACTTGTACCTGCGGCTTATGGACCAGGGTAATCATTGACCGTGCGAAAAACATTACAGTCAATCGCGCCCCCTATCATTCAACGATGACTTTTGTCCAAAATGCTCGAGTCAAAAGTGGTAGTGGTAGTGGTGTCTCCAGGTAAATCTCACACAGCACGTTAATTGATCGAGGAATGAGTTCGGTAAGTAATTTTTCTCTCGTGTTGGACCGGTCAATTGATCAGCTAGATCATGCAATTGATTCACTCATCTATGCCGAGAAAAAGTGGCAGAAAGTTTTACTCTCCTTATGGCCTGCTCAAAACATAATCTTTCGAAACTTAATAGCAAGCATTGAATGAGCTTAATAATTTTTGGCAAGTCAGATTTACTTAAATCGGGGAAATTTGTCTTATATCTTTGAGTAACCTATCTCGTAGTTTATTAACTGCTCACCAAAGTAGGATGATTACACGCTTGGGCGTTACTTACACTTTTACGATATTTACCATCGAACATTTGATGCTTTAGCTCGTCGACCTAACACCGTACCGGTTTAAAGGTATTATCAATTGAGACAGCTGGAAAGATCTAAACTTAAAATAAAGAGTATTTTGTATTATTTTGATCAATCACCCTGTTAAATGAAAATAAAGAAGCAAGAGGAAGTTTTCAAAAAAAAAAAATAAGTGTCAGTTTTATTTTATATCTTTTGGTGGGTTCTTTCATGGAATTGACTTTCCAGATCAAAACTCCCTCTTGTTAATTGTATGTAGACAACAAGCCCAGACCTATCGATTACGCTAAGTTTTTAAGCTGATAACGTATTAAAGGGAACCATTTATGACTTATAAGGGGACATTCACTCTCTAGCATGTACTTCATATACTATCTGTGTGCGTTATGCATAATTGTTTAGGAATATGCTTCAGGTACATGTCTTCCTCAATTGACTCTGAGTTCAGAACCCTTCTTGGACTAATAATTAAAATTCAGAAATTAATTCAAGTTCAAAGCTATGCTATAGTTGTGATTAAAAGCCTCTTTGCGATGGTTTGCTTAAACGAACAAGGACTCAAGACTCTTCGGAGTATTTCATAATGGAATGGAATGGAAGCTGAATGACAACGATTATATCCTGCTGTAAATGTTTAATCTCTAACAATACTTAGGACTATTCTACGAGACAAAAGACCCTATTGGCTGACGGACCTGGAAGTATATTTGTTTTCGACATATAAAAAAAAATAAAACTTTTAAATTGTTGTTAATTGATTTGTTTATTTATATTTTTTTGGACAAAATCCGTCTGTACTTTTTTGTTGTGTCAGCACATTTGGTAGTAATAGCAGCACGCACCATTTGTTGGCTAATGTTAAACTTTGAGCACACATGGTGAATAATATCTGCGACTTTGAGTGGATCCAGTTGACCTTTTGGCGGTCTTTCACGTCCTCTGAATGCCGGAGATGGATTTCCAGATAAAGTACGTGTTGCCAAAACCATTTCACCGAAAACAAGTGTCAATAACTCCCTTGTACCTGCAGCCGCACTCTTCCACTGGATAGTTTGATAGCTACTCTTAGGCAAGGTTGTTCCATTTGGCCCTAGCACCAAAACGTCAGATTGTGAATCTATCCGTTTCGCAAAATGTTGGAGGCTATCTTCCTCGTCAGTGTCGTCTTCAATTTCATTCTGCTTCTCGTTGTTGGAATATCGCTTGGTCCTCAAGCGTTTTCTAAGCCGAGTCTCTGGGCGAATCAATTTTATCGATGATTCCGAATCAGACCCTCGATCTAAGTCAATGATTAAGGCTGGCTCGTCGTCTGAGTCAGAATCTGAATTTAGCCACAAGCATTCTTCTTCTTTTATAATGATATTTGTCTCCAAATGCTTTAAGAGTTCTGGCGCTTTATCGGAATCGTTTTTCTGTACAAGTTGTGTGTAATCCTGAATTGCGTCATTTAACTCAGATGCTGGTTCCGATCCATTGATGTGGTATAGTTGAATTCGTTCTTTGAGATTTCGGGGGGAGATGACGGAGCACCTATCGATGCACTCGTTTATTCGATTCGCGTTGTTGATCAGGTTTGTTAGACTCCTTTGAAGTTTCTCAATATAAGGATGATTGCCTTGAATGAATGAGTCCTTCTCGTTGTTATTCTTTGTTTTCTTCATAGGCAGGTTTTCTACACTGCACTCGAATTGTCCTTCTGGTAATAAGATTTCTCTATTGGAAGTTTCCATCGTGGCGTAAGTCTTTGACATAGACCTATTTATACACTGATCTATTCGCACTTATAAAGGCTGTATTTATACTATAAGACTTTACTCAAGATGCATCATATGGGATATTTCCGTATAATAAAATATGAACCAAGTTACCTGCCTTCTAGGGTATTCAATAATGACCTAATTACTTACTCACTTTTCGCAGGTGAACCTTTCTTAGAACTCCATTGTACACAAGTATGTCATCAGAGACTTTGAAAAGTCTGTATAAATTCGAAAAAAGAGCTGTAATGACCGATTATTTTTCCCTGCTGATGGATCAAATCTGAGTCAATATTCAAAAGGTTTTTTTTTTATATAACGGTAAGAGGGATGATGCTTAATTCGTAAAGAAAAATCATTAAGGACAAATTTGTTAGAACATGCGAAAGCTTCGCCATACTCGATTTTTAAAAGGGAACCCTAACGAATGATTTTAAAACCAAAATGGAGTTTAACACCAGATCTGAGATTCTCCATTTAGCTGGAAAAGCGCACGAGACCCATAACAAGTCCTCACCTCTCATTTTGAAAATATATTGCAACGGGCAGGTTTCAACATTGAAGGCATCTTTCAAGTCAGCTGTTGGGATACGCAGACGATAAAGCTTCCATGGCGATGGAAAAATGGGACAGAAGAGTTGGTGTTTAATATACTAGTATGCCTTCGACAAGAAATCGGTCAGTCGACCACGGGCTGGGGCAAAACATCACAATCGTTAGAGATCTGCCAGTTCGTCTTTACGGAAGAGAATTCTGGGCGATAAACAAAAAAGCAGAGAACATTTGGGGGACCTGCTAAAGAAAAACTGTCCGTCGGATGATGTACGGTCCTATTTGCGAGGAAGTAGAAAATATGTCTTCCATAATGGGTCGGCCACATTGTGCATATGGATAACAATGCTCCAGCTTTAAGGGTATTTCCGAACCCTGCCACTATCGTGGTTGCAAGGAATTAGTGTTAGATCCTCTAATGATCGATGGGCCGATAATACCATCTTTCTTTACTGGCCAGTTAGAGAACTTCGTCCGCCGTCGTCATGTCCTTGGATGAAAGTCGAGGTTCTGGTTTCAGTTGACACGAATCACAATAAATTTTATTTCTGAGCATGGTCGGGACAAGAAAAGATATTTGATCACAATGGTAAAGCGATCGGGGAATTAAGGACAATTTTAAATACCGGAGTACATTTCAAGGAAGTCGATTCAGATCTGTCTGCCAAGCAGTGATATAATATAATCCTTTCTGCTGAGAATATACCTATAAATAGACAAGATAAATCAGATCGAAAATTTTCAAAAAGTAAATCCAGTCATCCGGCAACGCCCAGTTTTAACTTCATTTCATGTGCTGGGAATATCTAATTATGTCAAATGATATTTACAAAGAAAACAAAATACAGGTCATTTTTAGTTCGCAAACCAAGCATCAAAAAATTTAATAAAATATTAGGGCAGAAATCATAATTTTCTGCGACTAATTCCAAGAAAACATGAGGTCCTTATATTCAAAAGACATAAGTGTTGCCAAGTGTTTGGGGCTTAATATAAAATTTAACAAGAGGGTGTAGGGAAATTCTCAGGTACCTGGTACCGCAAGTTGGAACGAACCGTCAACCTTTTTATAAAAAGGCAATCTAGGAACATAAAATAAATAGTCCTAGTTTAAAACCTGTGAAAGCAGCACGACCAGCACGAAAATGGAACAAAATTTAGAACGGCGAGAAAAAACTATCGCATTATACGACAGCGTAAATTGCTTATTTGAAAGAGTGCGACAAATGTGCGGCGGCGTCTTCTTCGAGATACTTGTCGAACCGATTGAACCTAACGTGGAACCCGTAAAGAGATTCATAATTAATCTTGTTGACTATGAAGAGGACTTGCAAGACAAAGGATATCTAAATGCGGACGGCGTTAGCCCAGTACTTCAAGAGCGTTTTATAAGAATTGAACGTCTTCAGGATAACTACAAGATGCTACTAGAACTAGCAGTTGATACTTGGAGAAAACTCAGGGAAGATTTCGATGAATCCCTGTACAAAGTCACCCTCATTAGGCGGAAAGAGCATCCAAATCCTGAAGTCGATCCCGAGATTGATTCGGGAGAAGAAGAGTACACGGACTCCGAATCGGATTGGGAAAGCGAAGCAGACGGGGATTGGGAGTCTGATCTTGACTCAGGACTTAATTCTGAAACTGATTCACAATCAGAACTAGACATGGACACTGATATGGAATCGGATCCAGACTCTGGCATGGACTGAAAGCTCAAGAGAAAGTAATATGATGGAAACAAAGACCAGTTCATGAGAGCAATTTATGACGACGATTGCCAAGCAGTTGATAAGATTTATACAGCCTCAAAAGTGATTTTTTAATTGTTTTTAAACAAACAAATGAGTTTTTTTTAAATAAAATAAAAAAAACACACAATTTGTTTTTGTTCTGTATCGGTTTAAGGATACGTAGGTTTATGGGTAATCTCGTATATCTAAATCTATATTTTTCGTTAATTTTCTTTGTGATACTACTGTCAAAGTGGCTTAATTCTCCTTAAGTAAAATTGAATCAATGTCACCGACCAATAATTTACTTATAGATATTATGTGCAGGTTTTTTAAGGGTTAAAAAAACGAAAAGCTAAATGAGTCTTTTTCTTGCATACTTAGTCATAATTTTGAATGAGAAAGGCGCCGAAGATAATCTTTTTTTTCTTTCTATTCGTATTCGTTAGCGACACGCTGACGTTTTTGACAGCGAACATTTTGTTAACTCCTATAGGGTTGGTAGAGTAGTTACTTTTTACTTTTATACCTTTAAGGCGAAAATAACAAATCAAAAATAAAACGAAAAAACAAGCGAGGGGTGTTCCTTTTGACCTAGAACCGCTTTTTGCTGTGTTGAAAATTATTCATTTGGTGATCATGATGAAGAATCACTTTTTTTTTATTTAATTTCTATTTTTAAAAGAAAAACTTACTTTGTGACTACCAAATCAAAGACATTTGACAAAGGTCGCAGTATTTTCCTATAAATTTTTTCGCTGCGAGCTGTCAAAATCTAAAACTTTTGTCTAGCTAGTCGAAAGTAATCCCGACAAAGGGTCAATATAATATGCTCATTACTGCAATCGTTGAAGCGATTTCTACATGCTAAGCCGGAAAAAATATTTCGAAGGGAGGATGCTGCGGAAGTCCCAGTTATTAAATTCCTTTTTTATGGCCCACACTTAATCTATAAAAAAAAAAACTAAAAATATAATTCGATATCCGTCTTTTCTGTATAAAATGATCCACTGATGAATCCTGGCAGCCTTCAAATTTGAAGCTCAACCAACCGATTCAAGTATAAGCAAAGCAAAACACCGAAGCTTGATATCACCTAGCTAATCGCGTAATCCTTTACCAGAAGGACAAAAAGGACTTTCTTAGACTGTGTTTGTTTCTTACAAACATCGCTGTCGTCCAATTCTTTAATTTTATGTTAAAACAAAAACTTCAATCAGCAAGATCCTTACAGTTTAGTTTTGTTCTTGTAAAGTTCCGCAGAGATAAGCCTTAACTTGCTGTGTGTGTGATCTTGATTTTATACAGGTTGGCTTTGCTCATTAATTTTTTCCAATTCAATATTTTTGTTTAATCCTGGAAGGTACAGCATCGAACTCTACAAGGTGAACGAACACCATGTTCAAAGATCAAGTAGGCCTGGCACTTTGAAGGATAGAAAGTAGATTCATCTCAATATCATATTTCCAAGGTATTTGGTGGTAACAACAACTTCAGTTTTGATTTGTGAAAATATAAAGACAGTTTTTATTTTAAAAAAATATTTTTTTCTTAAACAAATAGAGATAAAGAATCTTAAAATATAATGTAATAAATATGTTCCTAAAATTTTGTAGTTTTAAATGACCGCTTTTTTAGTTCCAAGGCATTTTCTTCTCGGCAAAGGTCAGAAAGGGGCGTCAATTGCATGCATTCCACAAAAGACTCCGTTTCTCTGAAGTCTTGTAAGCCTTGCGTATTACTCGGGAGCATGTGGTTAAACATCCTTTTAACTTGGCCCATCCAGTTCCTTACATTCGCTTTGAAGAAAGTATCACTTTTAAGCGTTACTCCGTGTCTGGCGGGGTAAGTCGAATGTCCTTGGGATTGCCGAATCGGACTCAAAATATACGTAAGTTCTGCTTCAGAGTTTGATATGTTGTGCAGAGTTTGATTTCTGGGACTTATGCGAATACCGCTGTTACAAAGATCCGCTTGAGGTATGGCTACCGGATGAGGATTGTTTCTTTTCCCTTCACTGGTATTTAATTCCACTGTCCTTACACCATCACCTAATTGCCTTGCTAAGTCCGAGATATTGGTCACCTTAACTTGTGGTGGCATTTTAGAAAAAATACGAAAATTTTTTTTTGAGAGCACCATCTTCAGGATTTGAATTAACACTGTTTGGTCCTACGTGTACGTCACTTGATTTAGTTATGGAAAATGTACATAAATTTATCCTTCAGCTCGTATTTATGGAAATATTGAAATTTCGCAGAGCAGGTACACAGTCCAAACGACAGTATTGATGGTCTTAATACACACATGGTTACCTGTTTACCCTCCTATTGTTTTAATATAGGGTTCACGAACGTAATTTTTATGGAAGGCGTTATTACACAAGTAACTCCTTAAATTTTTACATCATTGATGTAAAAAAGAATATAAACGAAATTGATCCTTAATCGTGGATTCCTAGTATTAAGCATTTTAAACCTCTTTTATTTTATTATTATTTCAAATGCATTTTGTTATGTATATCTTGTTTTATTTTGAAATAAAAACTTATTTCTAAGTTAACGAGTTCAAGTTTTCCCAACTTTTTTTTATACATGAGCAGTTTATTTTTATACATAAGTAGTTGTGGAAATTTGAAGGCGTAAATGAGATCCTTTATGGCTTTCCATGCTTTTTAGATAGGTGAGGATATGTAACAAAGCGAGTTAGCATGGGGCTTGTTCCATAAGGGCTAATTACATAACTCTTTTTTTAGACGACTTTAAGTTCTTGTCTTGCCAATTTCTGTCCGGTGGGAACAAAAATAATACTTTTGTCCACGGCGATTTTTACTTTAAGTTTCCATTGCTATGACAATTGGTATGTGCTCTAATTCTAGTGACAAACCTTTATTGATAGGTTCATCTGCCCAATGATGGGTGCCTGATGGTATCTGCCGAGATAATTTGGAAACCAAGAGCAGTTGTCTACTACCTTCGATTTTGCCACGGTCTCGTTCATCCAGCCTTTAGTAACTATCCGCGCATCGTGTGCGCTGGTAAGGATGCTGGAACACCTCTCCGGCTTGTAAAACTATGAAAAAAGCTTGCATTATCAACCTTTGTTCTGATGTGGGATTCTTCTCAAAAATTACTCATATAAGTTTTGATGGTTATTATATGGTATCCTAAGATACATAGGCAAGCTGGCCTTTATGTTTGAATAAGTGTCTTTGAATACAATGTTGATTTCTTATGCTGTTTTTCATTGTAATGAAACTTTGTCATGTTAAGCTTTCTTCTACGTTGTTTTACAATGTAATTTTTTTATTCTCTATGTCCTTTAGACATTCGGCTTCTTGGAAGGGCTATAGAGCATGTTAAATTATATATCTATGGAAGATAGCTACAATGCAGTCAGTTTGTGAAAATTTGTTTAAGGAATTGTTCTGAGAATGGGGAGGTATATTGGAGTCGGAGAGGAATTGAACTTGAGTTGAACTGAGTTCTGTCACGATAAGTTGAAAAATTTCCTAAGTTTTATCCAGTTCACTCATCCACTATTTTACATTTGGCAAAAGACGATGTCGGAAAATCGGGCAGAATTATATAAAAGCTTTGGCCAAATTGCTTGTTATCAAGTTTTCGAGTTGCTTCAGAGATCTATGCATGAATGGTTTGGACCAAAATTTAATGTCCCGCCTCAGTCAAAAAATAGCCCCCAATCACGCACCAGATTACCGTCACAAGACCATTGTTATCTTATGCCTCTCTTGAATCTGTTTAATTTGGCTGGAGAGCTCTGCTATCATCTATAAATGAAAAATGACACCTAAGCTGATAAGAAGTTTCCATGCTCACACAAGGTTCACAAGTAATAAAAAATCTTTAGAGACTTTTCGAGTGTGTTTTGCCCTGACCCAAAAAAAATTTAACACCAAGAGCTTGTAGCATAGAAAATCGGCCAATAAAGCTTTCATGCCAAATAAGCCATCTGAATAAAATAGAGCGCGACTGAATCAGTTGTACTGCCTTGGTCCAAGCAATTGGGCACATTCTTCGGATTCTCGTTGAGCTCAATCAAAATGAAAGTATCAATGAAGATTTTAATGGGAACATGCAGAGAAACCATGTCATTCAAGTAAATACTGCAATAGAAGTATAAATTAGGAGCTTATGATCCCCCTGAATCTATTATATACAAACAGAAGAAGATGTATTTACCATTGAAATGTCATGAAAACTATTACAATTGAAATACTGAATTTTGTGTGTTTTATTTATAAATGGGCAAACATTTAAAATGTTATAAAGATTTAAGTATAAGAGCGTTTTTTTTTATTCCGAAAATTCCAAAAATTTCATACATTTCTCTTTTCCGTATACAGCTGTATCTTCTGGCCAATTCACCGACGACCGTCTTTTCCGTGCTGATCCTGATGAAGCGGATGAATAGCCACTACAGGAACCTTCATCTTCGTCACTCAAATCTAACTCTGAATCAGAATCAAATTCCTTGGGCTCGTCTCTCCACTTTATAAGAGTAATTTTATAGTCCTTGGCTTTATACTCTTTTCTAACTTTATCGATTGTTTCGTTTACTGTGGTCAAAAGTTTATTGTAGTCTCTGTAAATGTTTTGTGCTTCCTTCCACGTTTCTTGAAACTTCGCCATAGTTTTTTCTTCATTAAGATTAGGTCTTCGACAGCGTTTACATCCTTGCAGCTCAATTATACAGCTTTTCGACATACCCAAATCCGGCTCTCGCGGCTCAATTAAAAGTTCAAAGAAAACTCCAGCAAATGCGTTTTTCACTTGATTCAATTTACAACAACCTTTTGTGTATAGCGAAAGGAAATTTGTCCTCTCTATTTGGGTATTCATATTTGCTTTCATTTAAATGTACTCGTGGTCTGCTTTTGAATTGAAATATGGAATAAAGCTTTCCTTGCAGCAGTATTTAAGGAATCAGCTGCTTGTAAATACAGGTATGGGAAAAGGGGAAGCCAGCCTTATGTACCTGCCACGGTCTTGAAATAAGTGGGTAAAATGAAAGTTCTCAGAAATCATGTTGGTAATTAGAAAAGACTGTAAAATTATTGTAGGGCGAACTTATACAATGTTCTATGGTAATTTATTATTATTATTTTGTTCAACACAAATTTAAGAAAAGGTTAGTGAAGAAATCCAGAAGAAGTATGATTTTGCTGAAAGCCTGGGTCTCGAAAGCAGTCTGCATATGAGCGGTTCAATCGGCTCATTCTTTCTCTTTCTCTCCACCTTAAAATGAAATGTAAATAAATAAGTCTCATATTGCAAATCGTTGCTAAAGCAGATAGTTTTAAGTGCCCTCTTTTGGAACTTATCAAAATCATCAAAAGGATACTATACTTTTCGTTTCTTTATGTTCATCTTACAACGCGTTATCTTGCGAAATGTCCCACATGCAAGGTGATGTTAATTGCAGAAGTAGTTGCTTAGTCTTAGCATTTTAAAGGTTGATGATCCATCGCGTGTAGAGGTTTGTAAGCCCAACAAGAGCGAAAATCCATTTATTTTCTTTATTCAAAAGGATGGGCACTCCAGTAGAGACTGCAAGGATCTCTGTTTGTTAAGCAGTTAGACTCAAGCCTACGAGGAACTACTTTTCTAGTTGCCTGAAACCTCGCGTTCGCTAAATCATGATCCTCCGTTCCACCACTACACTTAATGGTGAAAATGTAGATTTTTTTTTAAATATGTTAGTTATTGTATTACAACATGTATTGATAAAAGGTATTATTGTTATTTATGCAAATGTTAATGAATTACAATTTTTACTTATGATACACCAGACCTGCGCTTTTGGCTTGTTAGTTTTTATTTCTGTATGTGTAAAGAGTTTAATAAGTTTAAAGGTTAATTTGTTACTTTAGCGGCATATAGCGGATGCTCTAATTGATGGTCAATAGCCGAATAATGGTAGACATCATGAGTTCTTCATTTATCAAGTTAGTTCCTTTTCATTGGTGGCGTTGGAGGTCATGGATGGAGTGGAATCCCTCTGTCCATATCTAAGGATGATATAAGGATGTTGCAGACTTTGGGAATGATTTGTATGTTAATATTGGTATATTGATAAATTCAATTGCTCTAAACTATCTGTGCAGATTAGTATTTTTTCAGTTGAGTTTTTTGTGTCGTTTCAGCGGTCATCGGGCCATACAGGTAGCAAGCAGTCCTATGGATAAAGCCTTACCGTTGCAAATGATATTTCTTTTTCGTTTTTTTGCCGTCCTTTTTCAGAAATGTTGCTTTTATAGTTTGCTATTTGTTGAATTTTTGAGGCGCGCCGAGAGATCAATTTTGATGGAATTTTTTATAAGAAGCTTTTAGTGGAATGGAAGAAATAAGGCTTCCAAATGGAATTGCGTTGTTCTTCCATATTATTATCGGCTGTTACTATAGTCTGCCAAGTCTCTTCAAATCCAGAAATCTTACCATCAACTCTACGCTAATGCTGTACCAAACCATAATCCTACCAGTACTCCCACATGGAGCCGAAACTTGTGTGCTTATTAAAAGGCACTCTGATCTCTAAGCTGCGGTAAAGAGGCGGCGAAGGACGCTTCCGGATACACAACAATCACGGACTATAAGCATTCTACCTAGCTCGCATGAGCGTAGAGGAACCGGCTCGGAGAGAAGCTTTTAGTGGAATGGAAGAAATAAGGCTTCCAAATGGAATTGCGTTGTTCTTCCATAATATTATCGGCTGTTACTATAGTCTGCCAAGTCTCTTCAAATCCAGAAATCTTACCATCAACTCTACGCTAATGCTGTACCAGACCATAACCCTACCAGTACTCCCACATGGAGCCGAAACTTGTGTGCTTATTAAAAGGCACTCTGATCTCTAAGCTGCGGTAAAGAGGCGGCGAAGGACGCTTCCGGATACACAACAATCACGGACTATAAGCATTCTACCTAGCTCGCATGAGCGTAGAGGAACCGGCTCGGAGAGAAGCTTTTAGTGGAATGGAAGAAATAAGGCTTCCAAATGGAATTGCGTTGTTCTTCCATAATATTATCGGCTGTTACTATAGTCTGCCAAGTCTCTTCAAATCCAGAAATCTTACCATCAACTCTACGCTAATGCTGTACCAGACCATAACCCTACCAGTACTCCCACATGGAGCCGAAACTTGTGTGCTTATTAAAAGGCACTCTGATCTCTAAGCTGCGGTAAAGAGGCGACGAAGGACGCTTCCGGATACACAACAATCACGGACTATAAGCATTCTACTTAGCTCGCATGAGCGTAGAGGAACCGGATCGGAGAGCTCTTTGTAGCTCCTTTTGTGGTAGACGAAAGGGTGGTAAACCAGGATGGAGGCCAGGAGCGGATCCCGGCTTGTCTGCAGAGTAGTTTTGAAAGTTTTACTGTAGATTACCACTCCGTAATCAATTTTTGAAAATATTATTGGCATTGATATGTGCAGAGATGTTAGATGCTAAATACTCTATTGCTAGATTATAGAGTAATCCAATAGCTTGTTTAGAAGTACGTCGAAGTTCTTCATTTCTGGAAACATGTGGGTCTCGATCGAAGCTGGCATTTGATGTGTCAGTCGATATGGATTCAATATTGAATATAATGTACTCGTCCAAAAATAAGGAAATGGTCATTGAATTATTATCCATTCTCCGAAAAAAAGAGCTGATTTATGAACCTTCGATTCAACTTAAATTCAAAACACCACTGACCGAATGGAAAATGTTTGTCCAACACAATGCTATTGCAAAAGATATCAAAAGAATTCATCAAAAAAGAAATGCAAATGGCTCAACTCAGAAGCAGCAGAATATTGAATACTTTGCTCAAATCATTCAATCGCTAAGCATGGACTTGTCTTTTTTGTTTTCTTTATTATTGTTTCTTACGAATGAAGGAACCAAAATTAATACATACATTTTGTTTTAAATAAATTTCAATTTTAAACTTATTGTTTACATGTTTTCCATCGTAAAAAAACAAAAATTAAATTCTTCAGTTATAATATAGTTTATTTTGTTCATTTATATTTAACCGCAAGCGACTTTAATACTTCTTTGAAATAAATTTAACAAATTCCCTATTGAAACAAGAAATAAAATTTTACTTTAAGTGTTTCGTTTGGCCTTAAACTGCTTACTTTATCTTTAGCTAATGTTGCACCTGTTTCTATGCTCTGTTCGTATCCGACAGCACTCGAACTATACAACCTAAGCCACCTTTGGCAAATGCTTTCTCGTGCCACTGCAACAGATGGCCACTGGAACCTTCAGATGGTATCTCGAAACCGCGATAAATATACTTCATAAGTATATCGAGTAAGTCGTTTTCGTCTAAAGTCTCAATTGCAGAGTCCATCTGGGAGGCCTTGATGGACAGCAGAACCCTGAGTGTTACATTTAAGGCGTGGTCCTAAAACGGGCATTAGATTACTCAATGACCAGGTTGAATTGCTTGCGTCAACTTACTTTCACATGCTGCTGCTTGCAACGCACCGGTGCACTTTGAAGAACACTGACTAAAGCTTCTATGTGTTTGCCCTGGTTTAGGAGGCTGGTGATCTCGTTTTCATCCGGCCCCATTGAAATTGCCGCATCGACCGTTTCATCTTCTTTGAAGTTATCTTCATTATATTGATCGACATCGATTTTTCGGAATGCATAACTAAAAGTGTTAGTAGCCATGTTAAGTGCTGGTGATTAATTTCTATAAATTACAGATTAAATTTAGTACAAAAAAATACGAAAATGCAATGAAAAAGCAGTGATTCACAAATATGAAAATTGTCAAATTTGTTGAGATATCTCGATGTCAAACTGACATTTACAGCTGTCAAATGCGGGTAATGTTCATTGATAAGGATGTGTTTGCTTAAGCCTTTAACAGAATTTCACATCAAACATACAATGGCCCCGTTCAGAATTCAAGGCACTACATAGTCAACCGGCTCTGATTGGTCGAGAGTCTTTGATTTTGACTGCAAAACTTGTTAATCATACATTTGGGTAGGCGGTTGACTGGATTTGCAGTTTAAAATATTTGACTGATTTTGCAGTTGATTGATTAAACGTCAAAAGTCAGCTGGCTCGACATAAAATTATTAAAGAGACGGTTTGACTTTACGAATTTAGTTCAACTGCGATATTCTACAGCAGAGGAGAAAATAAAATTCTAAGTGCATAACGATTTCTTGTTGGCGTTCATGCAAGCCAAACATTGCTAAATTTTGCTAAGTTCATGATTGACTCTCCTTTAAAATAAATAGCGAAATATGTGGTTAAACTTTACTTTATTGGTACATATGTTTGTATGTACACATTCAAACTCACATAAAATTTCAACTCCTGCGTTGCCCATAATTTATTTTTTTATGTTTCAGATTTGGAAATATTATCTCTCCCTAATTTTATGCACAAACGCAATTAACAGAGAAATTAGAACTGCAAATTACGAGTTAAATTTCTATTCTTACATGTGTGGATATGGAAATGTCAACTGCAA
The DNA here is from genome assembly GCA_963555765.1 of Orthonevra nobilis. NCBI lineage: Eukaryota > Metazoa > Arthropoda > Insecta > Diptera > Syrphidae > Orthonevra > Orthonevra nobilis. The sequence continues at coordinate 151,861,408 of OY743224.1, forward strand.
CTGCAATCAGTTTCCCGTTCGATATTTACGACTTTGTCTTGCATCTTTTACTCGAAATCTGAACGTGGCCATTCCGATTTTCTCGCTGGATAGTTCCACTCAAATAAATTTTTCTTCTTTTCTTTACTAGCGCCACGAATCGACGAAATAAACAAATCCATGACAACTGTCAGCCAGAAAGGCAAGTGTCATTATATCTAAATCCTTCGTTTTTGGTAAAATTATTAAACTTTATTCAACAAAATTGATTTATAAATTCATTTATATTTACAGAGTGCGAGAATGGCGAAATTTCTCGGCATTAATCGCTTGGCTAAATTATTTGACATTATGCGCCAGAATGGAGGCATTAGAAAAACCTATCTCAAACTATTCAGGTTCTTATATAATTTACATCGATTTGATTCCATTGGTTGTGTTTATTTTTTTATGCGTTGATTTTTTTAAGAAATGATGAATTGAAACTGGGAACACTAGTGGGAACCGACAAGTACGGCAACAAGTATTTCGAGAACCCTTATTACTTCTACGGCAGGAATCGTTGGGTGGAATTCGCTGACCATGTCAACTTGGACTATGATGGCTCACAAATACCCGCGGATTGGTATGGATGGATGCACTATAAGGTTGTTTTTTTTGTTTTTTGCAAATCTTTAACTTTTTATTATATATTGGTTTTGCGCAGACCGATCTTCCTCCAATCCGTGATGGAATGAGGCCAAAACACAAATGGATGGCTGATCATTCTGAGAATTTGTCTGGGACGAAAGGTTTTAAATGAATATTTATTCATTGGAAAATATATAATGATTTGGTTTTCAGGTCAATATATGCCATACAGTACTACTCGACCAAAGGTAGAGGCTTGGGATCCAAAAAGTAAAAATTGTTAAAGCTCCGAACTTTTCAGAGTTAAATATAGCTTAATAAAACTCAAATGGAAGTGTTGTAAATATATGCTTGCTGAAGTCAAATATATCTTTAAATTGAAGCCATTTAATCGAAAATTAAACACAGGAAGCTCGGAAGAGATCTACCAATTATGTCTATGTCGTTCGTGTGACAGTACATCATTAAAGGGTTCAGTTGGCAGCGAGCATTCTACATCGTTGTTCTGCACAAAAGCACGAGCTTTGCAGGGACACCAAGACCCCACATGGCTCTATATAGCTCGTCTCAATTAATGCTGTCATGACTCGATTCTGACAAGGTATTTTTCAGTGACTTTTCGAAAAATATCGGCAAAGACTTGATGAATACTCCTTTTCAAAGTTGTCAAGTGCTTGCGAATAACATAACTCCATTAACTCGATTTTTTTACAGCCACATAAAAAAATACCCATCGGCGACAACGTTGCTGAACTTAAGTCAAATAAGTCGCAGGTAGTAATGCACTACGATTTTTTTATATACATATTGACGTGAAGATCGGTTTCTTAAATATGTTTTGGACAACAAAATACTAATAACGAAACAGTCAGCCTTCCGCCCAGGTCATTCATGTGAAACGTCGTTAAATTGGCTGATCATGCCCTTAAATCAATATGTTCATGATGGACATAAAATCATAGCGTTGTTTTTAGATTTACAAGGAGCCTTAGAAACAATTGAAAATATTAGTTGCTAAACTTGTGAAGTATGCTAAAAGGAATAATGAACTAAAATGGTTTGCATCATACTTAAGGAATCGTACACAACGAACTAGTGTTAATGGTGTACTATCAAGAGTACTTTTGATTTGCCAAAATCCACAATACTCTGTCCTTTGTTGTTCTTAATTTAAATAAACGAATGATGTAAGTATGTTAAAAGCATAACTCAACATGATGAGGATAAAATGCGGTTACCACACACTTAACCATTGGATGTTGTCGTTTTTTAAATGACTGACTGTCAAGCAGCGTATCACATTAAACGTCCTTTTATTTGTGCTCAAAATGAGAAACAACATGGTTCCAGAATAGTTAACTTCAAATCTACATTACAGTTATGATTTCAGGTGACAATTTAGAAACAATAGAACACAAATATGATATTATACAGAAGGCTTAAATTGTATAGTGAACTTAAAAATTAAGTTTAAATTAAAAAATCAGTAAATATAATGAAACAAAATTCCCAGCCTGTATGTCTGTCTGGGCGGGATAAACTCAAAAAATAACAAGCGGATCATCAATAAATAGATTGATTCAATATTAAGGTTTGGGTGTATAACACATTAAAATTTTGTAAACATTGGCTAAAATATGACGATGATTTTGACCCAAGACAAAAATTTTCATTTCAAAGTCATTATTAGGCGGACGCTGCAATAACTATCAACGATGCATAAAATAAAAAACTACATATTTATTGTGCAGATCATTGCCTACAAAAGGTGAAACCATATGCGTAACTAATATAGATACTTTAGTAACTAAGTACTTTTTATTAAAAAATGTAAGCCAATCAAGACACGGGTAGAATAGAAAGATGATGACATCAGTGTCACGATGTTAATCCTTGCTCAACTTAATAGCTTCATTATCAGGGTTTATTATGTACAGGTAAATTCCTTTATAAATTATTTATATTGAACCATATTTGGAAAATTTTGATAGTCTTGGTTCTGCTTTGTTCAAAATAATAAACAAGTCTTTCGAAACAGTCATATTTCCAAAAATGTGACAAGAAACCGGCATAAGACCAATTGAAAAAGAAGCAAATTCAAAGAAATGTGTAGTGTTCCTTTCTATTAATTCGTTACCTTTGTATGAAAAGGGAGTTCCATTTGGCGTGCGGCAAGGATCGATTGTTCGAGGACGATGCGGTGTTATACCTGCTGACGACAAAAAAACTGATTGCCACACAAAAATGCAAAAGGATTTGTTAAGTGTTGATAATTGGCTAAAATAGAATAGACGCAAATTTAATGTAACTAAAACCAAACGTATGAAAATGAACGAAAGACAAGGATAAGGTGATGATTATGATCAAGCTGTAGAGAAAGTAAATACCCAGATATTATTATTGACAACAAACTTAATTTTGGAAAACATATTGACTACAGTTGTAAAAAAAAATAGCTAAGCAAGTAGGATTTGCAAGACGATGTTTCAACTTTAAGGCTATGCGTTGTGTATAAAAGTGTAATAGATATGTTTTCATAAATTTTAGGTTGCTTTCGCTAAAACAAAGAATTGTAATGTACTGGTGTTTATATATAAAATCAAGAATTTAAAAAAGTATGTGCAATATGTAAGTGATGTTCAACCTTATTTACTAAGAGATAATAATAACCTCAGATTATCAAATTTGTTAACTGCCAGTTCACAGAATTCACTAATATATAAATGTTTTAAATTATTCAATGAACTCTCAGTTACAACCAGGAACGATTTTATATTAAAGAATTTCAAAAACAAATGTATAGAATACGTTGGATCTAAGTTTAAAGAATGTAAACGAATTGTAAAATGAATGTGATTAGCTTTGATACAAAATTTACGTTTTACAATTAGTTATAAAATTATTGAATACACCGGAAATATTGAATAGATATTAAATTGTTTTCTAAAGAAAAGTCTAAGAAAACAAAAACTTCTACAAAAGAGCCTGCGACGACACATCGCTATATTTAAGATCTTACAATAGTTCCATACAGAGTAAAAGTTTGTATCTACGAGGGAAGATTCGACACGACCCAACCGATTTGAAAAAAATCTTCAATCTTAAAATGGACCTTCGGAATGACCACAGGCTATAAATTATCCTATTTAAATAAAAGGGTCCTTCGTGGCGAGCAATTATTTTAGTGAAGTTGTTGAAAAAGCAGTTGTTTTCTGAGGACGCTATCTTTAAGCTCGATTGTTTCTCTCTCTCTCTTTCAGTCTCTTGGGCTTGGACTCACATATACCTCGTGTCTAGAGATTCGCGATATGCATCCGGAAAACTTGGAAGAATGAAAATATAAAAAAAAAACAATCTACGAAGCGTTGCTTTCACCGTCGTGTCAAATATGTCATTTAATCGACTAAATCTATTTTAGAGTCCGTTTTTTAATGACGAATGAAATATTATGAAACAGAAACACATTTCATTTGTACAGAACATGTTCAATTCGATTAACTCCGTACAATTTTATAATTTCGGTCGTTAGATAAAATAAAAGACTTTGAAAAAAAGTATGACTTCAACTTCTTTGCAAGGAGTTCGTTTGCGGATATTCATCACTAATTTTTTGAACTGTTCACTGTAAGCGACACCTTATATGAAAATTGAAAAATGTCCCAAGCTTATTTCGTTGTACATCCCTGTGCACTCGTCGCGAATAGTTCAGCGTATACAATTTGACAGAAGCAAAACGTTTGGCGTCTTCTGATTGCTTGACTAGTAATATTTTTTATTTATAACGAAAGAAGACTTGCAAATACTGAAATAATAAACACAAGCGATGGGTGATCGATACAACATTCACAGTCAGCTAGAGCATTTACAGAGTAAATACATTGGTACCGGTCATGCGGATACAACCAAATATGAATGGTTAACCAACCAGCATCGGGACTCGCTGGCCAGCTACTTGGGCCACTACGACATGTTGAACTACTTCGCTATAGCGGAGAACGAGTCCAAGGCACGCATACGTTTTAATATAATGGAACGAATGCTTCAACCTTGCGGTCCGCCACCAGAAAAAGCTGAAGACTAATAAATAACTGCACCAAAGTTTTGTTTGTTTTTATTACTAAATGAATATCCTTAAATCTACTTGTTCATTGCAAAATGTCCCAAAATGTTAAAAGACGCTGAGAGTATTTGCTCAGTTGACTTCGTAAAGTATTCCATCAGACTTTTGTCTCGCTCTTGCTGCAGACTGTGCTCGTATTCCATTAGTGCCTTTTGTCGATTGGCGAATTCCTTTTGAAGAGACTTTTGTACGCTTTTAAGGCGGTTCGTTAGTTTAGCGAACTTCTGCTCATTATAAGCTTGGTCTGTAAAAAATAAAATACACGTTTATTCTTGGCTTTCAAGAAACACAGCAGAACATGATTACCATCGACTAGGCTATCGGGTTTTTTCTTTCGCTTTTTGTCGACCTTGGGCGGCTCAACGGATATTTTCGGTTTTTGATCGATTGCTTTTTGGGTTACTACGGGCTTTGGAAGCTCAGCTGGATGTTCGACTTTTTTAACGGGGCTGTCTATGATTGGCTCAACATCAAGTAACTCTGGCTTAGGACTTTTTGCTCCATGGTATTCGGCGTCGACGAAACTGGCGATTACTTGACGAAATTTCTCAGGAATCAGTAGAATTCGATCTTTATTACCTCGTTTGAAACAGAGATAGGCGGACTTCATTTGGAACCACTTTCGACGTATTTGTGTTGGGCTTTTGTTTGGGAAGCCAAACGATTTCATTTGATTTGCGATCTCAACAAAGGTATAGTGGGTGGTTGTGGTTGTTCCTTGCCTGGAGTGCATTTGCCGCACAAGCTTCAACATACAACCAATTTCGCTGTTTAGCCAAAAATTACGCTTCTCCTTTTTTCTTCGCATATCAACAAAACAATTCACTTTGCGACAACCACTGGCTGTTAAATAGATTTCGTGCGTACGTCATTTCGACAAATGCTGCCAAACAGGTTGTTTTGAAAACAGTCTGTGATGAAAGCAATGTGTTGGATCACTTAAATATGTATGCAACAAGTGGTTTTAAAATTTATATACATATGCACTAGCGACGTACGGATAATAATTGAAAGGAGGCGCATTATTAAAATTACCCGATTTATGATCGATAATTCAAACTAGTTTATGAAAACTATAATTTTTGCGTTCATCCATTTATATTGACATGGAGCAGGTATCAATCAATACTTCATAATAGTCAAAAGTTTCTCTCTATTTTAGTATTTTTTGCTTGTTTTAAGTCCTTCTTTCCGGTTTTCTTATTGATCAATTGTTATTAATTGATATTTTTTTTAAATACACACAGTAGATGGTTTCTCTTGCGGATTATGATGTTCTTGTAGGGATCCATCTTATATACCTTCTACTTACTGTATGGTTTCATACGGAATGATTATATAAACAAAAAGTGAATGCGTAAAAAAAACTCAATTTATTCAGTTCGTTGGTTTTTATTTTTTTGCTTATTTCGCGCACGATTTTTTTAACTGCCTTACCACTGCTTACTTATGGTTTTATTTAAACTAATAAAAAAATTGACAATTCAACCAATAGCTGTAGAAAGTGAGTTGAATTGCGTTGATGGATGTGATTGCGGAACTGCCCATGCCTTAAATTTGGTTCGATTGTGTACTTAGTTTGAACAGCAGACAATCGGACATATTTGGCATGTTAAAAGCTGTAGAAAGTCGAATCTGGTAGATGTTATCAATCATGCACTACCTGTGAATGAGTTCAATTCCTCTTAAATAAGACAATATCCCTGCAAAGTCTGCAAACAATTGGTCTCTGCAATTGTTTGAGGAGTGAAAATATTTGTAGATATTATAATTATTTAAAGAACCTAGTGGGAAAAAACATTGCTCATGTTCCCATTCAACGCTATGTAGTAATTTAGGCCCTCTACGCATCTGACCTATAGCCCCAGTAACCGTTTTATATTTATTCAGCCCTATCAAATTATATATGCATGCAGGGATACGTCCAACCTGAATTCAAACATCAACGGAAAGATGTGCAGAAAATGGTCACGATTTATTTCTGTAGGATTTTTGATGTAGAGCTGCGGTCTTGAAATGATTTGCTGACTCATACCTTGCCTGTAACAGAATAAAGATACACATTGTACATACTGAAATATCAGCATGGGCTGCATGTCCCCCTAAAAATTCACTGTTTTGGCAGGATTCGAGTAGACAAAAAAAAACGATCATTTGACCTCAAATTGGCTATTAAGTTTTTGAAAACTGCATGCAAGGCCATTCTAAAAACGATCAGCGTCGTTTTTCGTAATCCAAACAAATATTGAATGAAATCGGGTGTTTGCTTTCATTCCATCAATTTTATAATAAAGAAACTTCCCGCTGAACTTTGATTATAATCAAATAAAAATGATTATTGATAACAGAAGCATTCACCTTCGTTACATGGAAACAATTTTATTTACTTGCCGCAATTTTTTTTAAGTTAACATTTACTTTTTCCCGGGAATGATTACTTAATATATAAAAGTTTTTCTAGAGTATGGATTTTTTAGTTTATTTTTCGTTTTGTTTAAGATGTGATACAATGTTAATGTTACTAAATGGCGAACATAACTATTCTACTTCTATTCTTCGTTACAATAGGGTAGCGTGCTGCTGCATTTAAATGCGAACATTTTGACTAACATCTCACACATCGTTTGGCCTAAAATCTTCTTAAATAATTATTTTTTTTTTGCTTGTAAACACAAATATGTATCCTTTGGACTTACGAGGACATAAATGTACATGAAAAAAATAAATGTATATTTACTAGAATTACAATAGCTTTAACAAGTGCATTCATAAACGTTTAATATTCTTAGAGGGCTTACTCAACAAACGTACAAAATATATCGAGAGTATTTTGTTCTGTTTGAAACACACGCAAAAAAAATAATGTTCTACAAATGTAAATATCTAAATAATATTTAAAATACAAAAAATTAGGTTTTAAAGAAGTTGACTGCCAACTGTAATTGCCTAATTCAGATGTACACCATCGCAAGTGTATCTGTGAATTAGAAAATATCGACAGCCCATCGTTTAACTTGCAAATAAATACGTTCTGGTCCCGATTACCACATGTGAGTTTCCCGAATTTCACTGATGATGTGATTCGCACGGGTGAGAGCCTAAACAAACACAAAATTGAAGCTATTTTTACTTCTTTTTTTTTGAAATTCTTTACCTTTAACATATCGGCAGCCTCTTTCCTTCGTACAGCAATGTGATCGGATTCGTTTAGAAGAGTCTCGGCTCTCTCTGACTTATACAAATGTGTGACGAGTTCACTTTGAAGATTATCCTTAACATAATTAACTAAGAAATGCATAATAGCCTTTGGTACAGAGTCCTGAATTGACTTTCGAATAATGTAGAAATACGATTTAATGAGTCGCTCTGATTTGGAATAGAAACAAATTTGATTACATTTGATCTGTATGATGAAAACCATGGCTTACCGATAACATCACAATCCTTTGCTTCTTTGTCAGTCAATTTTCTTGTAGAATTATGACTTGGAACATCAGGAAGCAGGTTGACAGCTTTTACAGGACTTGGTATGTTGTTGTGAATTGGTGTGTTACTCGCTGAATTTTCCATGCTATTGATAAGCGTTTGTGTCGCTTGAAGCATGTTGTTCTGCCAGTTGCTGGGTGTCGAATGTTCCCCGTTGTGATGCTGCTTAAATTCGAATAAAATGGAACATTAAATTAAGAAAAAATAAATCATTTTAGCTTTAAACAATAAATTTCAGTCCTTGCATTGCTGCTGTAGTCAACCTGGATTTTTTTTCGATTTATTGAAATTCCAATAAATCAATGCATTTCAAAGACTAAATAGACCGTCAGTAATTCAAAGCTTAATAAATCCATGGACAATTCATAATCTTCACAAGTAGTGTAAACATAGAGAGACTACCACCGCACCAGCTCTTGTATAATCAAATTCAGCTGAGTTTGGTGACACACACAAAATATAAGAAATGATCTTAAGCGACCCTTAAGTCAACCCACGTTCAGTTACGTCATGGCAATGTCTCTCAAGCTTGTGTTAAAAGCAGGAAAAGATGAATCTTAGCTATATTTTAATAACTTTATCAGAAAATCCCAAAAGAAGACAAGAAATATTCCGAAGGCAAGACCTCGACGACTTCCATTGAGCAGAAGGATATTACTTGATAAAAATATTCTTTACATCAGGAAATAAACCTCAAAACTGATTCTTTATTTCAAGAACGGTCCCTTCGTAAGCGAGTATATAATATTCCTGAAACGAACAGAGAGGAAATGATATGAAATCAGTAACAATAAGGCAGAGAATCTGAGTTGCCCGTTCCCTGAAAGGTAAAGTTATTTTCAAATGCACAGTTTGTATATCTGCTTTCTACGAGCAATCTGTGATGGTGCTGGTGCTTGTATGTGTTTCAAAATGGTGGATCATGTCAAAAAAGTACAAATGCAAATTTGCTTCATCTGCGCGCAACCACCACTGGCGCGCGCAACAAATGAACGAGAAGACAGGTGTAACGATCCCTTCAATCTAGACTTGTCATTGAACCACAGGGTATTGTAGATTTATTAAAGCAGCATTTCCATCAGCTGTTCAATAGTAATGGCCAAGAGAATGGTGTCGCAAGAGAACCCAAATCTGGTCGACGAAGTGATTCCCGCAACCGCAACGCTGAAGAACAACAAAGCCGCGGTTTCAGACACATTGCCCTCGAACTTTTTAGATTTGGTGGCGATGTTCTTGTCGGGATAATGCACCAGATCATCTGCCAAGTTTGGGAGGATGAAAGTATGCTTGACCAACGGAATATCAGCTCTATCAACCCCAAAAAAGGCGATCCTGGGTATTGCAAAAAAGAAATCTACCGAGGCATAACCCTGCGATAGACCAAATTTCCACCCTCCTCTAAATCCTGGAAAAGACCAACGAATTTCTAGTCCGTACGCGGACGACATTCGCGGAAGCATTCACGATTGAAGAACATGCAAAAGGGGTTGGTCTTAAAATCAACGAGGACCAAACTAAATATATGCTGTCAACCAGAAATAGATCCATCGAACATAATCTCGGTTAAAATATAACGATTGACAGCTACAATTTCGAGGTTGTTAAGAAGTTGAAGTACCAATATATCTACAAAAAACTTATCCTGGTTTATTGGTATATTGAATAATATTTCGAGATAATTCGAAAGAAAAATGCTTCGTCGGATATTTAGTCCTATCCGTGAGCAGAGCGAATAGAGGAGAAGGCATAACCGTGAAGATGTGAATAAATCCGTTGACTACACTAGCTCGGCCACATCGATAGAATGGACAATCCAAGATTGTCTCCGAATCCAACCTAACAGGTTCAAGAGCGGGAAGACCGAATCTCCTTGGTCTAATCAACTGGAAGCAGTGTGCTCAGGACCTTCAGGGCAGCTCTGATCCTTCCAGGATTGTTGGCCGTATAAGTAAGTATAGCCTTGCCGATTGAGAGAGAAGAGGATGAGACAAAAAGACTTGCTTGTCATGAGTCAAAAGAGATCTAAACCTACACTGAACTTTTTTTATTGACATGTTCTACAGAGATATTAGTTGCAGGGTCAAGAAATTACTATAAACCGATTTCAATATTGGAGTTTTGTAATAAGCATTAATCCAAAAGTAGAATCTTTAAATAACAGCTTCTGCAAAGCTAAAGAAAGAACTTACGAAGAGATGAATGAATGTGACAAGAACGCGGCGACCTTTCCAACATCTCTTCCCACTTTACCTGCTTTATTTGTTTTTGTTTTTATTTTTACTATGAAGTAACAATAAAATTTAAAGCAGCTTATCTTTTGTTTATTGCATGTTCAGGCGAATCTTGAAACCAAACGCTCTGCATCCACACAGCCTTCCCCTTGAAAGTTTTGAAGCACAATACATGTTTCACAATGATCGTAACAACACTTGCCCACAGCAATGCAGTAAATGGCTTCAAAAGAAAGGAAAGAAAGCAATAAGCGTGTGAATACGGGACTAAGTTTAGCTGCAAGAAATCTAGAGTAACAAATAAGTGGCATTGCATTTACTGAATTTTCATCATCTGCATGATTTTCGTTAGACCTAACTTCAAAGTCAAACCTTATTTGCTTTTTATCCATAACGTAGTCGTGAGAACTAATTACCTGATGGTCGTTTCCATCCGAATGATGCTGAGCTGAAACTTGTGGTGATGAATTCGAGGTTCTCGGCATATTAGGACGACGTTGCAAAGACATTTGCATTTGTTGAAAAGGTTCAGTTATTGTATCTGCTTTGAGGAGACTCGGCACTAATGCTGCATCTTTATGAAAGTCTGGATGTTTTGTGTTGATATAAGCCAATTCGATGGCAACTAAGTTCTCTACCATAACGTTGGTAGTAGGTAAGCGCCGCCTTAGCAATTGTGTTACAACATCCACGATTTTCTCGTGCAATTTCGGGAAACTGTTAAATAGATAAGCAATATGTAAAGCGAAGTGACTTCCATGTGATTTACTTACCGCAACATTTCCTGCTGAACCTCATTGCCACAATGCTGGATAATCCGTTGCATCTCTTCGTGTATCAGTTCAACACAACGCAAAGAGGGTTCTTCTAGACGACGTATTTGACGTTTGACTAACAACTCAAATGAAACCTCGGGTACGAATAAAGCTGGCCGTGGACCTGTTGCGTTACGAATCGCTGTGAGAATGTCCATTTTGGTCAAACCTGATAAGGGATGAATAGAGTCTAGCGTGCGGCCGAAAGTCTCATGGAAAATATAACAAATACGAGCGCCGCCACACAGTTCCGTAGTCTCTATATTTCTAGCTGTGCCCTCGATTGTACAACAATAGGCACTTGCGAATTTCGTTATGATCTGAAGCAGAGTTTGACTCTTGTCTGTGACGTCTTCACCATACGAATGGAGTAAAGATTGGAATTGGGATGACATAACGTTGACGCGTGTCTGGAAGGAAATTTTGATTATTGTTAATTGCATATCAGGACTGTACAGTTGCTCTTACTTTAAGATCGGGCAGACAATCTCTTATGTGATGCATAAGCAATCGATTCAATGTCTTCGCTAGGTATGGTGTGCCGTTTCTTGTCGCCAGAGTTGGATATTTCCTCTGTAAGAAGGCAGCCTCATCCTTCAGTTGGTCATCAATATTCTTTTTATCTATGATATCTTGCTGGGATCGATTCATCACACCAATAATGCCCAATTTGACAGGAATTACACGACCACACAAAATGTCAATAGCATCGGTACCAGCGTCCATAAGATCAAGCTTCGTAACAACTGCAAGCGTGCGTCTTCCATCAGGATCTACATTTTTGGCCAATTTAAGTGCTTCACTAGTTGCCATATCTGTGTTGGCTGCTGTTACCGCCAAGATAATCGAATTCGGATTCTCAATGTATTTCACAACCAAATCTTTAATCTGTGCTTCAATGTCTTCGGGCTGATCACCCACTGGGACTTTTGTTATGCCAGGCAAATCCACAAGCGTCAAATTGACCACTCGGGTTGAATAGATTTTAAGGTTGATAGGTTCTGGGCATATTCCTTTGTTGCTGCCAGCAGCACGGTCTGTCTCATATTCGATTTCTTGCCGGATCTCATTAAAGTCCGTGAATGTCTTCTTTGTGTGTAGAAATTTTCCCCATTCCTCAGCGTTGACTGTGCCTGTGCGAGCAACAAAGGGATTACGGAATATTCCAGTAACAATGTTTGACCTACCATTTTCCGCTGTGCGATGCTCTTTATCATCGATGGGGGAATAAATAAGTTGTAAGATTAGTGGCCGTCTTGTTACTATCCCGGTTCCACGGGGCAGAAATGAACGGCCGACTAAGCTTTCGATAACCGAACTTTTACCAGAGCTCTATAAAGAGAAAATTGAAACAAAACTTAATTGTATTCTTATTTTTTTATAGAGAGATTGTGTTGAACAAAATCAAATGTAGTCCTACTTTCAATCTACAAAGTAACAAAGGGGAAAAAAAAAAAAAAAAAATAACAAACATAAAAACGAATGCTTTTAGAAAATGTAGTGAAGTAAAATTCGGTTGCACTTACTTATTCTTAAGCCAATTGTTTCTAACAAAACTAAAAACGTTAAGACGGTCTGTACAGAGGCCGAACAAAAATCAACAACGAAGCGAAAGCCAAACCCCTGCCCAAGTGGCGGAAACCTATGGACTGAAGGAATAGACCTATTGTATCTTGAGGAGTTAGTTTAGGCTTACAGATATTTCATCCTTCTGATGAAGGTCGGAATGTTTTTAGCATTGGATTGTTTAATGTCCAAGATACGCCTTCTTTACTAAATTAGAGCTGAACATTTACAAAGAATGTATAGAGACACTGGCACCTACTCCATTTGCCATTTTTGAGCCATCAGTATACCAGTTAAGTGCCTGGGGTCCGGGCAGGTGTGTTGCTCGACAAATGATCACGGTTAGGAATGTCAACCTCAAAGGACGCCAAAATCAGTATGTTGCCTTCATACTTTCTGTGATCAAGCAGAACATGGTTTATTATGCATCTTTGAACATTCCTAGCGGCTTTTTTTCTTCTGAAAATGACAAGACAAGACAGCCTTATGACATCTCCCAGTGCTGCCGGTGGGTAGGTTCTCATAGCACCAGTCATGCCCAAACAAGCTATACGTTGGACTTTCTTGAAGGAACATTTGGGCAGCAAACAGCGATCCAAAATACCAAAAGTTCCGTAAAAGAGAACATCAATAAGAGAGCATATTATTATTCCTTCACGACGAAATTCAGTTTCTCCCATTCCAATTCAAGAACTAAATCAAGTTAAAATTATTTAATTATTTAAATTAATTAATAATTTTAATTAACTCGACTTAACGCATAGATGACGGTGGTTGTTTGCAAAGAACGGCAGGAAGCAACAACTTTATAAGGTTTAAGTTAGAATTTGTTTGCCAGTGAATGCACTGTGATTTTGTAAACATAGATAAAGTAGGTCATTGTTATGCGATACATTAACTTCATTCGAAGGCCTCATTCAAGCTAAGACCTGGAGGCGTTAGACGACGTTTTTCCAGGACGAACTTTGCAATGGTCGATCAATCCATAAAGAGTGAAGATATTACACAAAATTATTTTGGATGCCCGGATGCTTGCAAACGTGATCGAAAGTTGTATGCCAAGATGTATATCGCTAAAACCCACAATGGAAAACAAACTGCGTCGTGAGGATGTTTCAGTTCAAGTAAATTTCGTGACAAAGACACCAAAGACACACGTTTATCACCAGCTTTGGCTCGACCCCTTTATTTGCAATTTCCAAACTTGAAAAAAGGAGACTGTTTGCTTTGTTAGGTCAAAAAGTAAACAATTCTTCATGACATCATATTAATCGAATTATAAGTGACAAAATCGAAAGAAAACTTCAAGAAACACAACACATCACAAGAAAAGTCGAATGCAACTTGTTTATAGCAAGAAACATTTCGAAAAGAGTATATAAATAATGGAGAAGAGATAGTCCCGGAATGTTCTAGAAAAGCTTCTATAGGAACCATTGTAGGGTGCCCCAAGTCTTCTGGCTTGATTGCTCATTTGCTTCCTATCTAGTTCTAGCAGAGTTTTAGTTTTCACTGGATCTAGTGCAGGCCATATCGTGTTCGATGCTCTGCAGCTGTCCAATTCCGACCATCTATAATTGGTGTGGTGAGCTGTCTCCTCATTATATGCCAATGGTAGACTCGCTCCCTTTCTTGCTAGTTCGTCGGCTCTTTCGCAGGAATACACTTGTGCCCACGGACCCAGCATAGGGTAGGGTTGCATCGGTGCGTTATCCCCTTTACAGATAAGCGGCAGAGTTTACCCATCTTGGAATTGATCGACGGTGTTTATTTTATGTTGCATTGTTTATGTGTATAAGTAAACAGTGTCCGCACATAAAAATCCTGTATCAGCCCGGTTGATATTTTTAAGCTGAAACTACTGGCTAGGATTCAAAATTGTAGTTCGTTTCAAATCCCCTTTGATAAATGAACGCAACATGAGGGATCTTTTCCTGTCTCTCTTTATTTGGAAAATTCAAAGCCAAAGCCAAAATTCACACGATAGTGTCTCAAGGTGATTTTCTAACGTTCATCCCTATCCAAAGTATATATATGGAACAATAAGAATATCTTGAAAATCTAGAGCTTGCAGAGAACCCAACAATCGTTTTTAAGATAATCAGCAATTGTGTGTTGCGAAATGAAATTCATTTGATATTCGTTCGGTGACTACTGTCAGCCAGGGTCATTTAAATCAATGAAACAAATTCGAACCCTTTGTTTGAGTCTATCACAATGCAGACAATGGAAAACTTTGTTACAATACAAAATTGTATGCACAATTTTTTTCTCTCAATATATCAACCTTTTCGAGCAGGTTTATTCGTATTAATTTTGTTTATTGAAATTTAAGAGAAATTAGTCATATGATTGCGAATTCGGCAACGACAACTCCAAAATGTTATCGCAAATTCCATAAGAGTATGCGTTTGCATTAACAATTAGCACTGGTGACGTCCGAATGCGCCTTTCTCCTCGCGCCATATCTGCCGATAAACTTGTAAACACAAATTTTATCCAAAACGACATTGTTTTTCTTCAATCGTATTCCCAAAAGTATAAATAAATCATTAGTCCAAAGCAACTTCTTGCGCTGCCGTACTTTAAATTCAATATTTTGGTGCCTGCAACTGTTGTGTAACACCGACCCGCTTCATATTTTTAGAACACACACACAATAGCCCACTTTATGAATGGAGAAATTTAAGCTAGAACTTTCATATTCCTGACAAAAATTTGTTCAATTAAAGGAAAACAAATGGCAGAAAATATTTTTCTTCGGTTCAAGGAAATAATGAAGGAATTGAACAGCAAAATCGATAAAACAAGATCCAATTGAAGCGGACGCTCTAAAATAGTCATACAGAGAAACATGTTTTTTTTCAAAATTTTCTCATGATCCATTCTTTATGCGCTTGCCGGCAAACCAGGTTATATAATTTAAATAATCCGAGAACTCCTATTTCCTTTTCTATGAAGCATTCATCACAGTAAAACGACAAATCAATTCGGTTTTTTCTTTCACGGGGAAAAGTGACGGAATTTTCTTGGTTCACAACTTACCTGGCTGCCGAGCACAACGATTTGTGGAAGTTGAATGGAATCCGATCCAACTGTGTTGAAGACATCTTGCAGCTTGTTGATGACTGGAATTAATGCTTCCATTATTTAGAAAAAGTATCACACACAAAAGTTTATTTCAATTTCTGTGAATTTTCTTTTTCGAGTAAATTCTGCTGGCCGTTTCGTCTTTGGAGCACCAATGCTGACAAATTAAAAGTATAAAAATGGTTGTATGTCAAAATAACAGGTAGGGCAACATTAAGGGGAAAATTCGCACTGAGTACAGTAGGAAGCAATTTTTTTAAAAATATTTATTTTAAAAAAGAGGCGTCACTGAATGAGAACCGTTTTTTTTAATTTCGAATTTTCTCTTCGAATTATACAAAGGGTGTTTTTTTTAGAGGTTCAGTTTTTAAACTTCAAATTCTGTTCCTAAAAAATTGTCAATTTTACAGATGAAAGTTGATTTGTGATTAATACGTTATACGTTTTGCCATTTTACGATGAATAGATTTGCGCCAGAACAACGCGTGCAAATTATGTAAACTGTAAGACGAAAAACAACAGGTTTTACATCTTTATGATCTTATTAATACAAGAAAACTTAAGGATCGAAAAAAACTAACAAAATGGCTATGAGCACCGTTGACTTTAAGAAGAATTTGAAAAGAAAAAAAGATGACAATTGACATTTTATATGAACAGAAAGTAAAAAAGTAATTTTCGTAAAAATACATGCGAATTTTTACAGTACGAAAAATGATTTCTTTTTGACAATTCTTAAAATATGTGCAGAAAATTATATTTCGTTCAATACAAACTTATTTTGAAAACCATGGTTCGGTTCGCCAAACTTCTCGTGCGCTTCGTCCATTTTACGGTGATAAACAGTGCGAACAGAAGAAGTTTTTGTTGTATTGGAGCGCAGTGTTGAGGACAATCCGAAGGAGTCGAGTCGCCATCGTGCATAGCAATTTGAGCTATGTCAATCCACTTAGTCGAAGATTAACAGAACGAATTTGCTTTAGAAGCTTAAGGGTCCAGATTGTGCAAGAGTTGAAAGCGCGTGACTATTACACGCGTTGTAAGTATGGTGAATTGGTCCAAAATATGATTCAGCTTGATCCTCATTTTCAACGCAAAATTTTGTTCTCAGATGAAGCCCCATTTTTGGTAAAATGGATATGCAAACAAGCAAACTCGTCGGATTTGGAGTGGAGAAAGCCCAGAAGCCTTTATCAAGACGTCCCTACATCCATTAAAAATCACTGTTTGGACACCATCAATTTATTGCGGGAAACATTTTTTGAGCGAGTAATTTCGCGGAATGGACCTTTGAACTGGCCTCCACGTTCCTGTGATCTCACAATTATAGATTACTTTCATTGGGGGTATGTGAAGTCACTAGTCTATGCCGATTAACAAGAGACGTTGGACGTCAACATTCGCAGTGTTATTGCTGTTATAGATGCTCGATAAAATCGTCGAAAATTGGACTTCACTTCAGGGCATTCTACGGTCATTCTTGTTAAGTATAATTAACCTATTTTTAGTTCTTGGCAAAGTCCTCATTTACCATTGAGATCAAATTAATGGCTCTATTACTAGAGTGGCCGACTTCAGATATTGGTGCGACTTAGTGAATGGTCGTGGCATATTGATAGCTCTAGCGGAGTATTCCAAGCCTGTGCTGTCAATCGTTTGTGACGGTGTATGGATCATGGTATAAACATGATCTTCAAAATAATTAAGAACAGAATACTGCGAATGCAAATACGTGAATATCATACTCTCAACAAATGCAATTGATACCAAGATACAGCTGAGTTTCGAACCGTTATAGAGTTTTTCAATCCTTCTCCTAATCTTTGTGTTCGATCTGATGAAAATTTATTATAATTTAAGTAATTATTTCAACACTTCGGAAGAAACCTTCCTTTTCGAGCTTACCATAATCGAAACTTAGTTATAATTCCAAGATAGACTTTTTGTACCTTCGCTGTCCCGACTACGATGCGCCTCACACTTCTCCTAAAGATTACCAAGAGCTGTCCCAATTTGCACAACAAGCCATTTAATAGGACGATGCAATCGCCAAGTTTGCTTTTATGTTATGTAGGATCCTATTCGGTGGTGCACACAATTGGAAGCCAGTGAACGCATTTGGAGATAGATAGCTATGAATAGAGTTGGCTGGGGATACTTGTTGGTTGAAGCACAAGTCAAGTCAGACTATATCGCCATCGAAGTTAGTGCGGGTTAAAAATACTAAAATACGAGCTAAAAAACAGTGTTAATACTACCTATTGATGCATTTCATTGACAGAAAAGTAGGCTTATGGCTATACTTACAGTCGTAGACAGCGAAACTCAAAAGTAAGAAGACTAAAGTTGCTAGGAAAATTTTAAACAATTTAAAAATGTTTCCGCTGTTTCGCATAAAACGCACTTCAAAATGATAATTGTGTACAAGGTGCGTAATCACTTGAAACATGTCTTGGAACACCGATCGTATGGCACAGTTTTGAACTACGAAAGAGAAATTTGTTGTCGGGACACACAGGTTTTTATTATTTTAGAAGGAAGACATAGTCCCTTTATTTCACAGGAAGAACTAAAAGTTCGACAAAAGGACTACCCCTAGAACCTATGTATGTTCTACTCGAAACATAAACCGGCCCTTGTTTCCATATGGATTTTGCGTGTTTATTGAATCGACTTAGGTTTTCGAGATTTAACGTCATGGTTCCTATATTCAATTTTATAGAACTAGAGTCTCATACATTAGAAAGGATAACTTTATGAATTAATTTATTCGCAGGAGGAGGGAAAGCACGGTTATCGGTTTCCTTATTTGGGATGATACCTTGAAGACACCGTAAAAATGTCACTAGAGTAAGTGAAACAAAGAAATAATTGCTTAGTACATTTCTTATCTCTTATTCCTTAAACATCCGTGCATCTTCGTAAATTTAAAGAAATGTTTAGTTGACTGCGGCCGTAAAAGGTCAATAAGTCGCGTTAATTTTGTCTTTGAATATGATTTATTGATAAATTTCATTTAATAAATTCCTTCTATTTAAGAACACCCAAAATTTTACTTATATTCTCGTTTTACTGTCCTCAGCCCTTAGACTGCCCTGTATTTATCAAGCACAAGTACTATGCTCATGCATGGTGGATGACTTGTTGTAACAGGGTGCCCAATATCTAAAAACAAAAAGACAATTATATTTTGCTGTTCTTTTATTTGAGATTTTACATTTTTACACAAAAATATAATACACACATTTCGTTTTATTCATTTTCATCTAGGCGCTAGTTTTAATTTAACAACAAATATAATCTTCGAAATTACCAGAAACAAAATGCCGGTAATGCAAGTTGACATTTCAACCTTACTCTTGGAACTTAAAACAAAAACTCTCTTCTTATAACCAAATATCACACTCCACATTCATATTTATTTAACAGTTAACATTTGTGCTACATGAAATCACTTTTCTTTTTTATTTAACTAAATGGTTTATTTAAAAAAAAACGAAGAATAAAAAATCCGTTGTACGCAAGAATGTTTTCACGTATAAAAGCTACGTTCAAGTCTTAAGTGTTTTTGTCAGTGTGTCATTGAGCAAATAGTTTTCGTCGTAAGGTGAAATACGCCAAGCCTTTGTAGCCAAGCATTTGCAGGAATATCATTACCATATTGAAGCCATAGTTCGCCTCCGACATGCCGAGATTCTTAAGAATTATATTTGCCGATCTGCAAAAAGAACATCCATAAATACAATTGACAGGTTAGTGACAGTTTCGTTCGAGGTTGAAACTTACTTAAAATGGCAATACAATTCTTCCGGTGGGCATATTAAGTCACTGCGACCATTATCGTAGACCGACAAAATCATACTCTCGAGGGCATACCGATGAACTGACGTATAGGAGACTGCTCGCATTATCGATGACATGTGTGTGAATAAAATCAGAAAACCTGAGAATATGACCATAAAGCAAGTCATCACGGCTCCAATAAATGTTCCGTTCTATACAAAGTAAACAAAATCAAAGATTAGGTCGCCGCCATCTCTATTCAAAGTATCAAACGTCATTATTGACTTATCACTGGTATACTTACAACTGGATTCAATAGGGTGCCCAGTAAAACACCAAATCCGTCGGCAACAATTGTCATTGTTATCATTATCAGAACGAATTTGACATATCGCTCCAATTCGAATGGCTGATCTGTCATTATGTACAGAATCGTTGAAAAGACTGACGAGAATATTATCTGGGGAAAAAGGGGATTATATCAAATGGTGATGCTTCGTTGGCAACTTATTTTCATTTCTGACTTACGTGAACTGGTGTTGATGTAATGACAGTTGCAAGGTAGTATGTTTTTAATTTGTACCAGCTGTTGAATGTTTCTTTTTTGATTGTTTCGATCTCCAATGGAACTACAAAGACAAATTCGTTAATACTAAAAAATGCCTATTGATATATTTTGTCTATTAAAAAAAGTGTTCTAAGACAGTTTCAAATTTGCGGAAGGTAGCGAAGAGTGCCTTCTTACTGATATTTAATGGAAACCGAGCAAAATTTGGCTGATAAATATTTTGCCATTTTTCAGTTGCAGAAAATACGTTCCAGATAAACTTCTAGCGGAGTCTAGCCATGGATGCTTGGAACAGGGCACTTGATTACGATCAAATGGCAAAGGCAGCATAATCACAAGGTCAGAATATTTTCAAATAAAAAATCCCCTGCTGAGTTGTTTCTTATATCAATCACATTCATCAATCCGAATTCATATTGTAACATTTTGTAAGTTATATGTTTGCAATCAAAATAAATAATAGTAATATATCTGCGAGTTTTTCTACGTACAATTTGTTACATCAACAATCCCACTTAAGTTGCGTCATCTTAAGGTCCGACGCCGTCTATTGTTGCAGCATCTCACGATATGTTCGTGCCGGTAATCATTAATTTTCGAAGAGACCTAACATGTAATCAGGGCTCGTAATGAGATCCACCGGCCGATAGCAAAAGTGCCGACAAATTGCTAAGAACTAATCAATGAATCATTTGGATTGCTGAAGTGAACAATGGGATTTACGTCGTGACGTCGATCGTTTTCCTGACCAGTCACATTGACTTATCGACGCGTGACTTGAATGAATTTCGATTGCTGTTTTGTATGCAGAGGGAAGTTTGTGGCGACATCTGACAAATTGTAGATTGGTTTGAACTCGGCGAACTCAGTGAGTACGTTATTTGTTTATTAAAAAGCCAAAATGATGCTGTTTACCCTAGTTACCGTTCTTTAGAGAAGCTAGCAGTTGTAATTTAAACATGGCCATACAAAGCTCTTTTAGCAATGAAATTGATTGCTTCTTGAATGAATACTAAACAGTTGGATTGGCCATAATTTTTTTTGTTAATTACATAGATTTGGGTGAGGTAAGTAAAAAATTAAAAAAGGAAGACTATTTTTCATTTCGTTCAAAAGAAATATATGATAAGAAATCGATCCGGGTACGATCAGCTTGGAAAAACACCACAATCGTCAGCTATTTTATTGAGTAAGTAATTGGCACACCTTGGTGGAGATGTGATGACCTAGGCAATAGGTAGGATCCAAATTCCTCCCTTCTCTAACACAAAATTCATTTTGGCAGTTCTTCTATATGAAGCAAGACAGCAAAAAAACTTGAAGCTGAAGTGATTTTAGGTTTTGTCCAAGAACTTACTTGGACTTTGTCGGAAAGTGTACGTTTGATGGTCCGAGTCCAAATCGCGACTGAAAATTTTATATCAACTTATTTGCATTCGATTAATTCGCAGTATTTTATTCGTCACCAGTTGATATACATGTATCAGAAATTGCAGTGTTTTATCATGTTTAAAAGATGGGGTCTTTGAACTGCTGTTAGTTTTATCCCTTCACAGCAAAAAATTTGACATCATCTCCACATAACAATCCGATACAGTTAACCACTATGCAGCGACCACCAACTTTGTCAGACAACACACTCTCTGGTCGAACAATTTATTTGTTTCCAACGGCAAATCGTGACTGGACCAGATTGGCAAACAGAATTAAAATTTCATATAAACACTGTAATTGAAGCCTGTAACCTTGGACTATGGTGGAAATGAAGGCTTATGTTCTTGATAAGACAGCGAGACTTCACGCTTCTAAGCGATTTTTATATTTTCGGCACAAAAGATTATGTTCGAATCATCGTATAGTAGGAAACTTACATCTTAATATTCCAGGCATCATTGTCGTATACCATAAGTAAGCAATTCCAAATATAAAAAGACCAACATTCGACACAGCTTTCTTTGCATTCGATCCCGAATCACCATACAGTAATCCAATCAAAACGCCGCACATTATATGCATGGCCAGCTTCAAGTAAGTCACCGTCTAAAAAAGAAGAGTTTTAAATTATTTAGAATCGCGTCAACTTTCAAACCATTCAACCTACCCAATCTCTGAAAAACTGCACGTGGCACCTGCCAATAAGTAACCACAGCTTGACCCATTCCGGTGGCGGGTAAATATGTTTTGTTGTATCCGTTGTCCAATGATGATGATGATGACCAGACTCGACGGCTTCATTCATTTTAACCAATTGAACATTGTTCATACTTTCAATATCTTCGATGGCATCGTATCGCCACAGCTTGTTCAACGCTGCCTCACGGAGTTCCGAAGAATAGTCCCCATATTCACCGGATACAACTTCGAGTACTGAAAATCAAAAGAGTTATCCTCTTATTGAGATACATCCTGCAAGAAGCTTACAGTAATCCGCAGGATTGTGATACTCTGGACAATCTAAACCAAAAGATCGCAGATATCGCACTGTGTTCTGAGGTGAACCTTGGTAAGCACAATGGCCATCATCTAACACATAGATGTGCTTAAAAATATTGAACACTGTTGAGGAGGGTTGATGAATTGTACAAACTATTGTGCGTCCCTCAATGGCCAAATCCTCTAGTAGGGAGATTGTGTCAAACGATGAGGAACTATCCAAGCCTCTGGAAAATTAATTGTGATGACGGATAAACATTGTTCTTCAATTAAGGATGTCAATATTTATAACTTCAATTATGGAGAAAAAAATACATAATTAAGTGTTATTATTTCAGTAATAGCTTTTTAATAGCAATAGCATTTGTAAACGTTAAACCACCTGCTGTGTATGTAGAGTGTTGAATTTAAGTGACGAAGAAATTAAAAAAAAAGAATCTGTTACGAACCAAAGTTCGGATTGAACTGAAAAACTCGTGGAACACTCGTGCGTGCAATTATCAACACCACGTGATTGACAATGAGACATTTATCTAAACGGCAGTCCGGTGTCCTGACACGATCTGCTTTGGTTATCGGTGTCGAAGTTAGGGGTGATCATAAGAGTAATAGCCGTTCAATAATTGATTTATTACATCAGTTATTTTCGAGCAAACTTTGATTGAATAAAACCTAAGTAGAACATTCTACTATTCCCTAAGAAGGTAAAGCAATATGGTATAGACTTTTTTAAACTACCACTTTTCTGTAAACTACAACTGATGTCCGCGGTGGACCAAAAATAGTTTGATAACTCGCATTTTCAAAAAAGTCCCAAAGGATGGACTTTGTCTGTCCTCAAATCTGGCGATTTGGTCGACCAGTAAAGATTGCCAAAATAAGATATTGCATGTCCCACTGTTATTTTTTAGACGATTATTAGACGATTTTATTGAGGAAAATTGCGAGTCATTTGACTGTAGAGATCGCCATTGGCGGAAATGTTGGTTCCAATAATGCCTCCACCCCAGACAGTATTGAGTTTCGAGTGTGAGATTTTTGTGTCTTAAGAAGCCATCAAGCCAGAAATGAGCATCGTCACTGAAGATGATCTATGCATAAAATTCGATACAACCTACAACTTTATTTCAGCCGAGGATAAAATTTGGATAACAGAAACGGATCGAACAATACGTAAGAATTACTTAAATCTGTTCCTCGTCTTACGAACACCACATTGAACTTCATAGACATATATTCTTCATGCTGATCAGTTCCGTCAAGCTCATTATGGGATGCTTTGTTAAGTTCAGGCATAAATACATTCTAAATGAATTTTAGAACAAACAGCATCGGTACCTCCTTTTATTTCCACCCTCAATCCTTCGATCTGCCTAATGTTTATAAAATAGTAAAAGGATAGTTGAAATTTCACTCCTTTCGATCCCGTGGAACTGGGAGCAGCGTGTGCAGCATCAAAGAGAGCTGTCGTACTATCCCAGGAAGAGACTCAGGATACAAGTTTTTTTTTTTAAATTGTAAACGTTTTTGTTTAATCCTTATTAAATTAAATTGAATCATCTGATAACGAAAACTATAAAATTTATAAAAACATTTTCTTTGTACTCTACTTACGTCGTTGGTTCATCCAAAAACAGCACCGATGGGTTATCAATTAATTCTAAGGCAATAGACAGGCGTTTCTTCTGACCACCCGATAGATTTGAGCATTTGGTTTGTTTAGCATTTGTAAGTTTAAGTGTATCCAACAGATGCTCGATCTGAAAAAATTCAATCATTTCGAAAATATATTTAAAAAACTCTTTTCGCTTTGAGCTTACAAGCATGTGTTTCTCTTTAAGATTCATTGAATCATTTGAGATTTTAAGTGTAGCTGCCAGTATCATCGCTTCTTCAACTGTGAACCAAGGAAAGAAATGATCATCCTGTAGAATGTAACAGCACACTTTCCTTGATTTTGGGGTCCTGCCGAAGGATATTGATCCATGGACACCGGTTTTACTGAAATCATTGGTCAGAAATCGCTGCAAATATTTGTTTTTCGTATTCAACTTACACGAATCCTGTTAGAATGTTCATTAGACTTGATTTACCAGATCCAGATGGACCCATTATGGCGGTCAGCTCACCGGCTTTGAATACGCCCGATATTGATTTGAGGACATCCTTTTTCTCTGTAACAAAAAATGTATCGTCATAAAATCATAGGTATGATTGTTTTGTTGAGAACAAGTAACTGACTAGAATGTAAAAACTTGGACTTGGAGTGCAATTCACGTTAACTACGGCATCTTAATAATTGGCCAGTGTGATTGCGAATACCTTACAGGTGGCATTTAATGGTCAATAAATAGAATCAATGTCGTCGATAATAATGGGTTATGGACTTTTGATAGTTTCTTGGGTGCTTCCTGAAAGCCACTGCCGCATAGAGAGAAGCGAAACATGTTATTTATGGCAGTGAAAATCAAGGCCGCGATGGAAGGTTCTTCCTTTTTATTGTGGGTACATGTTTGTGGCTGTTTAAAATGTTTAAACCAACAGAACCTTTAAGAAATATAAACAGACGGGAAATGAAAGCCGCGGGCTAGCTGTATCGTCAACATGGCCGGTGGTGTTGGGCGTGACAACGTCTATTTGATACTTGAAGGAAAATCGTTAACACATGTAAAGGGTGGTATCTTTTTCAAAAGTATTAAAAATTGTGTTTTGCAATTGTTTTCAAGGAGTAAAATTTACGAATAATTGTAGAGTAGAATTCTATCTAAATGACAGCCCCTGCTTGCTTGGTAGTGGGCCATACTGTCAAACACATTCTACAATCCAATTTAAATGATATAGGTCCCTATTTTCAGAAAAGCTAGACCAGTATTGTTCTCATAGGTCCGACAGCCCCTGCTTGCTTGGTAGTGGGCCATACTGTCAAACACATTCTACAATCCAATTTCAATGATATCGGTCCCTATTTTCAGAAAAGCTAGACCAATATTGTTCTCATAGGTCCGATTTTAAATGGCACCCTACAAGAAAAGTCTAACGTTGTCAAATAGTAGCTCCGTTAAATCGATAAAAAAGCGTATGATCGGTTTTCTTTTCAATTCGTGAGTCAATTTTACCTTGGACGCGAATAATCCATGATTTTTATTCTAAATTCTAATATCTTTGGAGAGTTAAGATTGTCGGGTGAAGACCCACGTTTTCAGTTGCAATTCAAATTTGGCTTTGTTTATTTTTTAAGTTTCTTTGAAATATTCCAGCGTTTTTGAAGCATAAATAGATCCATTTGTATAATATCTGTCAGTGACATGTGTTTCAAATAGAAACCAACAGATGACTTACTCATCTGTAACTGTAACGGTAACATCCTGGCGCGTAAATCAAGACGTTCTCATGATAAAAATTTCGACCACATTGCTTTCTTTCTTTGCACGACTGAGGCCCCCGAAGGCTACATCACAGGTGAGATATTGAACCAACAATTCGGGTTCGTAAAAAAAATATGCTATAAAAAATATCAAAAACGTAGAGCTATCATTATTAATAATAATGTACTAAAAGTTGGAGTTCGAGCCTATCTCCCCTCAGACTTGTACGAATTGCCATTTCAATGATTCAAAATGAACTCTCCAATTCGAAAAACTAGAGCATTGATTTATTAATTTTAATTGACACTGCAACTCATGTCTAAAATCAACGTGTCAGCAAAACATCATAAAAGGCTGATAACATTGAATAGATCAGGAACTATATTACAAAAAAAAGCCTGACCGCTTTGTTGTCAAGAACCTGTCTATCGATTAGTTTAAAAACTCAGGCTTCCTTTTTTTTTCTGTAAATTCTTGCGAGACTACATTAACTGATTAACAATCTGTAAATAATTGTTGACATTTATGATGGTTCAGATAAAAATTATTATTTGTTTTTACAACCTAACAAGAAACGAGTTAAACGGGAAGTCAATGGATTCTTCCCAATCGAAATTCATATATTTTAATTATCTCATTCATCTAAATGCTAAATCTCGTTTTCAGCATTTGCTTAATGAGTGAAAAGTACCTTTCTTATGATAAAAAAAAAATCTGATATGAGTAATTGATGGGCATTATGTCGGCGTGTGTAAGAAGTTAAACAAGCACTCATCGAAATTTAAAGAAATGAATAAAAATGAGCAATAAACTAGTAAAGCTTATGTCCTAGGAATTTTTTCGTTCACAATGAAGGGTAAACAAATTTATTGAGTCGTTAGCAATACTTCTAGATACGCAGCATCAATTTGTCATAAACGTTTAGGCCAAGATAAAAGGTTTAAGTCATTTAACGCGAATACGTCAAAACAATCTTAAAGCCTAATTATTAATAGTGAGTAAGAGATATATATTAATTGAATTATAATTTAAAAAACAAATTATGTCTGTGACTCCGCTTAAATGAAGCCACACTTAAAGCAGTATAGGACCAAATTGATACCCTTTAGAACTATTGTAAATGGTGGCGCAAGACTAGCGTCATTTTTCAATTTATATAGTTTGAAAAAACAATTAAAACTCTGGCGTGCAATTTTGGGAATTGTTATTACCTTGGTGACTCTACTATAAACGAAATGGACAGCAGCCTCATCGCATTGTGTACCAAACGTAAATATTGAGTACATTAAACGTTTGTCGGAAATCGGAATGCGGAATATAAATTTTTTTTTAGATGCCTGTCTAAAATTCCAGTATTTCTTTGCGATTCTACACTTCTAGCTGTTGTCTCAAAGAAAAATCTGATGTTTTTCAACCGAGCACAAGCGGTAGCCACGGAGAATGTGAAAAAAGCAATATTATTCCACTGTCAAAAGTTGAGCTGTGGCTTCATTTTAGTGTGACCAAAATACTGAACATTCAATCACTGTCCGGTTATGATTCCACCTACTTTAACAGTTATTTCTTCGTCGTTTTCTAAAAAGAATGGTCCAAACATCCTTTCTGACGTAACTTAAAACCATACTATGCACCTTACTGGGTGCATTTGATATTCATTTTTTTTTTAATTCGGGCATCTCGTGAACCAACTGCGCCTTTTTAGGAAAAAGGCGCAACTGCTATAAAATTCTTTGCAAAGCCTCTATACTTATTCGCACTTAAGAAAGGTGTACTTCATTTGGAACTGCACAAGGTCTTTCGACATGCCGAAGATTACAGACAGCACCTTGTGGCTTAAAACGATGGACAGATCGATAATTTGTTAGAGCACCACGCGCATAATGAATATTTAGGAAATAGTCGTACTAGAATGACGGAGTAAACTGCCAATTCAAGGCGAACAAAAAAATAATAGTTAAACCATAATGTTAGTTATTCTCTTACCTATAGTTAAGTGAAAAAAATGATTTTTTTCTTGGCGACATAGGCAAGTTTATAGGTCTTTCTTTTGAATGAATTTTTATTATTTTTAAAGATGATGTCAATTGCCAACAGGCAAAGGGTTCAAATTCATCGAATGGCAGAAAAAACACTGCGAATTGTGAGTAAATACAATTAATTGTTGATAGCAAATACTCCCTGCCAATTTGATTATAAGGGTGTTCATAATCTACGAGAATAATCGCTATTTTAAGCCGACAAACGTTGTATTTCCTTTGCATGATCGTGGCAGCAAAGTTTCTGACAGTGTTTTCACTCTTTTATGGTTGGTTTCGGGCAATCGGCCAATTTGGTTTAGCCCAGGAGGTCTTCAACTACAAGAAGGGCATATTGTCGGGAATACGTCAAATGAGTTATCCGAGCCGACGATCGGACATCCAACATATTCCTCTACGTATGTTTGCGAAGTATTTTTTGTTTATAGTTTAGGAACCATATGTACAATCTAGCAGGTATCATTTTAAAATATCGATACGATAAGGAGTCTACCGTCTTTGTTTCAACATCATTGTTGTTAGTAAATGTTGAATTTGCGAAAAAACTATCCAAAACTTAAAATTAAGCGTGCGTAGTGAAGGGACCCTTAAAGTGCAACGAAACCTCTGCTTCGCCATATTTCAAGTCTAAAACAAAAGTCCTGAAATATACTATAAGTTTTAAAATTTTTTCGTGGTGACAAAGGTTTATAAGCTTCTGGAAAAAAAAATACATCTTTAACCTGTCACTCAATCATCAACAAATCGTATTAGGTGTCATAAATAATAGCACCCAATTTGTAAATGTTTTAAAGTGTTGATTTACGAGTGTTTGCTACCACAAAATTTCAATAAGAAACCATAAGTTTACATAAGTCATTCCACCATTGAGTCAGTCATTGATCTCGGGTGAGAACTTAAGTGCTAATTGGCAAAAGGAGGGCGAAATAGTTTGCAAAAAGCTGGACATTATTTTCTAACATATATCGTCACACACCAACGGCATTACTATTGACGAATACAAATTAAGACTGTAATGAATCAATAAATATTTTAACATGTGAGCAAATAGATGGATGCTTTGAGACAAGTGTAAACGCCATGCTACTGACTTGTCAAGTATGACAGTAACGAATGAGCAACCGTATCTAAATGTTTGTTGAATGAAATGAAGGAATGAGTGTGTCATTCTGTTTGTTTGCTTATGCAATTTGATGAGCGGTCGTGTAAAATAGCGCTAGCTGTCAATTTTATGGAAATTAAACAAATACTTAGTCGTTCATCTGACAGCTAGACTAAGGTATCAATTAACTTTGCCATTGGTTATTATGATTAATTAGATACAATCAATTTGTTTTACAAACTGAGGTGTGATTATTCGATTAAGGAACGAAACACTCTAGGTACTTGATTATTGATTGCGAAGATTTACGATCACAGTGGAGGTAGCAAGGACCATCTGTTTGTAAGCATTGATTTTGATCTGCAAGGTTCCTCTAGCATGATTAGTCAATTGGAATTAATGGGTGGTGTGAATCAAAACTGAGGGTGATCTTTGAGTAAACTCTTTTCAATGAAGTCTTTTTCTAAAAGGGAATTATCCACCACCTTGTGAATTAAAATGTTCCTCAATTAGGCTCGTTGCTTCATGTTGAAGTTTTAAAGCTTGAGTGAAGAATTGTCAAATTCATTCAGCCCATAGATAAAATAATTTAAGACAAAATGTTTATAAACGCACAAACGCGAAAAACAAAAAACAAAAATATAGCTCACGACATTTTGGTGCCACAGGAGATAATTTCAAAAGTTTTTATCGGTTTAAGTTAAACATTGTGGAATTGATAACTTATAATTTTCTGTTCGATGTGGTTGATGAGACCCGAGGTGCTGCTATACCCAAAAATTTAAGAAATTAATAAAAAATAGAATTCCAAGTTGGAGTTGGTGAGGTCATCGAAATTCATAAATCCACGGTATCGAAGACTTGCTGGCAAGTTTGTTGTGCTATAGGTACAATTGCGAGCAAAAGGACCAAATTTTATTTGTTGCATTTCTCATCAAAAATTACGAATACTGATGGAACTGTGCGACGGTGCGTTATCATTGTGCAAAATCCACGAGTTTTTTTGCCCACAATTCGGTGAATTGCTTCATGCAAACATCTAAATAATACTCTTCATCTATTGTCTGGCCTTCTGACAAAAATTCATTGAATTCCTGATGCACTACACCGTTGAAATCCATAAAACCGTGAGCATTGTCTTCTTTTTTGATTGAAAACGACGTGGTTTTTTGGTCTCGGCTCATTTGGTATGTCGCATGTCGTACTCATTAACCCAAGTCTCATCTGAAATAATGATCCTTTTGATGAATGTGTGATCGGATTCAGTCTAGAAATCATGTCTTTTGCGACGTCAAAGCATTAAATCCATTTATAAAATTGTAAAAAATCGCCAACACACACAGAGATAGATGTACTCTTGCCCACATAACTTTTGCAAATGTCAAGTTATGACGCTAAGGTTAAGAGGGAATATCAACCACAGATGTATCAACTTAACAAAAAAAAAATTCAAATCGGAGCGATGGGAGCGCCACACGGTTGTTATATCGGGAACTTTTTGATCAAGATGGTTTTTGCACTGTGATGAGTACCTAATTCACAAGGGTTTCCGACATTTTACATTTTTTATATTTTTTTTGTGTTTCTGTCGATTTGATCGAGATATTCCTAAGTCTGCTCCTAAGCGCTCCCAGCTTCTAAGACCAATATATGGTAATTGAAACAAAATTTATGAGTAAAGGGTTTTCGGTAAACCTAACGAAACTCACTTTTATTGACATCAAACAAAGTGATCCTCCAAAAAGTTAAGGGATCACTCACACTCAGAATTTATTCACCTCGCCAAATGAAAGATTCAAACATGACAGCCCATCTATGTATGATACATATGTATACATATGATATCATGTGAAGGATGTTGAAATTTAGGCTTCAAGTACTAAGTGCTAAATATTAAATATTAAAGTAAATTTAGAGGGTAATGAGAAAATGTGATGCACTTAAACAAATTGTTGTATATTTTTGACAGTTAAAAACCAAACGCCCTCGAAAAAAACATCCGACAGACGTCTCTATTCTCATAGTCATGTATTCATCATTGCAAAACTTAAAAATTTTTTGAAATAAACAAATATTATTTTTGTAATTACTTGCTTGTAAAATGCAGGAAGAGAGGATTATTTCCTAGCGCGTGCGAGATTCAAATCAATGAGTCATGCAATTACTGCGCCCATGCTCGTTAGACAACATGAAGTTTAGACTGTTTGAACGATCTCATTTTCATTCTGTTGTCTTGCAATCATTTCAGTGCTTATTTTATTTTTTGCCTTGAACCTGTCTTATCTTCTCAAAAAACAAATACCCTCATTGTGCTCATTTTTTTATATGCGGATGCGAATTCTACAATAGTTTGTTTTTAAAATAACTCAAAAATGTTCATTTGTACCATCAATTAATTGGCTGCCACAGACATTGATAAGCTATAAATGAAACTAGACGCATTGGGCCTTGAAAATGATTTCCTCTGGCAAATATACAAATTGCCATCCGTTTTGTGCGAACTGCTATGACCTGATTAAAATTTGATTATTTGACATACTCGTTTATTGATCGAGATGGTAAGAATAGGCAAATAATTACAGGTACAACAAGGGAAGTAGTTATTCAGTGTGGGAAATCATGCAGTTCAAATTAAATGCAGCTGAAAGCGATTAAGATCAACCTACTGCCCCTTTTTTTGTAAAATGAATTATTATCATGAGCATGACCGATGTCTGGAACTAGCTGATTATGATTCGCACAAGCTTTCTAGCTTCAAAATCATACGACAGTAAGTATTATTGCATAAACATTTTGTTTAATTAAGCCCGGGAACACTAGTTTTAGAATGACATTGAAAGCTGTTCAACAGATCTATCGATCGTCGGTTCAATATTTCACCTAAGATGTAACTGTCAGGGGCTTTAAGCGGGCAAAAGATTTAACGATAGCAATGTGTTCGATTTGTGTGTCGTAAGAACGTTCTTATTCGCGGACCACGATGTTAAAAGCTGCAGTAACTAAAATAAGACGTAACGTTGGTTTCTTCTTGAATCAAATGTGATTTTGACACTGACAGTTCTCATGCGTTTAGAAAAAATTGCGGTACAAGGTCAATCGATCTGCGCTCAAACAACGTTGGGAAATATTGTACGAATTTTGAAAAGAAATAAGTGTCAACATAACGAAACGACTGTGCGCTGATGCCAAATTGTATGTATCGTTGGCTCATTAACGCTTGTGGAATCTCACGATAATCCTGGACCACACTCCTTGCCAGACGAGCAATACGAATGACCGCTTCTTTCCATATCTCTAGTTGACTCAATTTGCAAGGGTCGGTAAGCCAAAAGTTGAATTGAAATTCAGTCAAAATAAATCCGACGTCTTCAGCTGTGTTTTGCTCCATTGCTAGTTGTCAACTAGGTGTCTATCTGTCTTCGCTAAAAATGTCAAAGCACAATGACATTTGACGCCATTTCATTATATAATGGCACATTTACATTACGACCATTTTAAGTGCCCAATCTGATACCACGTTTTCTGGTATTATGGTAAATAGTGGCTAATAAGGTGGACAAGAGATTTTTATTTTGTAAATATAAGACACTTTTAAATTTGACGGGTCTTTTTAAGAGTGTCATTAAACTTATTCGCATATCCTTTATTTACTGGAAGATGATGCAGAAATATTAGCTTTATCATGCGTCTTAATTTCATATCTTGCATCTTGTATCTTGTATACTCTTTTTTGTTATGTCATAGTCAATTCAAAACCTTCAAACGCGTTTTCTGCAAAATAACGTCTTTTGAGTTATTACAGTCTTCAAGCAAAAGAAAAGTTATTAGTTTTCGACTTTCAATTTTCTTTTCACTTTGGAAAATGTTAATGCAAATGAATTTATATGAGCATAATGTTGGACGCACTTGCGCGTGCGGCAGAGGAAGGTAGCATATTAGAACCAGTTAAAATAAGTTTGACGCCAATTTTGTCTTGTAGGTGATGTAAACTTTCATTTGTTGACTCAAAACTTTCTTCAAATTTAGAAGGATAAGTGAGATGTCGTCGACTCGAATCGTTTTGAGCAATCGGTAGAAGATTTATAATATGATAAAAATATGTGAATAAATAATGTGATAACTTACGTCTCAATTTCGCCGAGTGTACTGTGTACACCAAATCAGAAAACTCAATATCCACAGATCGAACCTTTTTCTCCATCTTGGCCATGTTTTTGTGCGCTCTATACCTTGTTTATGTTCCGTAAATAAACTACGCCAGGCTCATAGTATCTAGGCAAAATGACACAGCAAACGTCGTAATTCTGCAAGTAAATAATTATTCCCAATTAGATATATTAATCTTAAATCGCAATCTTTTTATCAAAGCAATTAAATTCTAATCAGCTTAATCACCCCACACAATTGTTCGAAAGCTGTCGTTCACCATACCTTAACAAAGGCTAAGCTCATTTTCATTCCTCAAACACACTGATTCAATGAAAATACATTTTCTCCATTAAACCGCAGTCTTCCGGAATAGAAAATGAAAGTTTTTTTTCCTCATCCATGGCGAAAGAAAAGCAAAGTCATCAAGCCTAACCATTTCGCCACAATGTGATCTGCTATGTGTTTATCTTCTTCGGAAAAAAAATCGACTGCGGCAACGGGTTGTAGGTACAAGTGTACGCTCGACTTTACTCAAAACTTGCAACATAATTTTGTTTGAGCTGAGAAAATATTGCAAATAGACCTTGACAATTATAATTGGAGTCTTGTTTTTTTTTAAGTACAACAAATATAAAACCTTTCCAAATGACATGATTATGACGGTATTTTTGAATTTCAGAGTGGACTACCTCCAATTTGTGTCACTACATCTGTTCTGGAAGACTGCGTGCGCTTCGGACTTATTATGACACCAAACGAACTTGTAAAACACGACTGCGATGTTGTCATAAAATTTGGTGAACAATCTTTGTTTAATGACCCCGAATTGCTGGAGGTTTTTGTTTTCGCGAATTTTAAACAACTGTGGGCTGTATTTTTTGTTAGGCTGAGTAACTTGTGTTAGACAATCACAATAAAATTATATTTAATCGTAAAAAAAGACGCAGAGCGGAAATATAAACAACTGTTGTTGTATTAAACAACTTTTGTGAATTGTTTATGTCGGATGGACAGAGTTTACACACTAGTGTATTGCATGGAAGAAAGTTATGGGAAAATAGCCTTGACAGTCAAGGCAAACAATGAAGAAAGAAATTATTTTGTAAAGACACCGGGTGATTGTTGGCATAAACTATGTACGATGTCAAATTCCTGTCAGAATGCATATCTTTTATCTGAAATACGTTTTCTCTACAGAATAGTGTGAAGATGCTTCAGTTTCTGAGACAATGCTACGAGAAAGAAAATAATCTTCAAAGTTTATTTTATTCAAATTCGATTTTGGCAGGTCACAGGTTCCTAAAAATTAATAATATTTCTCTAAATGGATACTTTTTCAACACGAAGCTCGTAAATGGCTCGTCATTTTCAGAATGAAATTGGAAATCGGTTTCCGCAAGGCACGATCCAAACAAACTATTTTCTTGGGACGACGACCGCATGCCCGATTACTGGAATCTCAGTTGTATCTATCCCATCTTAAGAAAGGACGATCCTTTACTAGTATTTTGCCTGATCGTCTAAAACCTTTTTGCCACAGAAAAATCGACTATTACCAGTCCGGCATACCGATAACTTGCTCCGTATTGCGGCAAGAAGATGCGCTGTCAAGTGTTTTCTGTTCAATTCTTGAATAGATATTGCGACGGGCTTATTTCTAGTTTAGACTCAAGTTGAATAAAGACATAACAAAGAACAAGGAAAATTCGCAGCTCTGACGCATATAACAGAACGTCAACAGAGGCCTTAAATCTGCAGTGAATTGGAGCAACGACAGACAACATTGCTGTTTCTTCGGTGAAAGAAGGTACCAAACATATAGTACATTATTCAAGACTCTAAACATGATGATCATTATATACTTTGGGAGATTTTTGGTTTCCCTTCGCGTGGATTGAGTTTGGAGGAGATGGCTCAGCGAACGATTCAGGTGATTGCATAATACCAGATAATCAGCGCGGTATAGGAGTGTATAGCCTGCAACGCACACAAGTGGAAAGTGATCTGAAACAGCTTAGGTAGCTAGTTAAGGATCGGGGAATTATTACGAACATCATGTAACAATTGCCATCGTCGTAAATTCATACTGTATGCCTTAGTCGCATTTGAATAGCAATTTCTTTTTTTGACAGAAGTATAGCATAAGGATAATATTTAGTTCAACAGAATCAACCATCTATCCCGAAGGAAAGGTGAGAACGAACAAAACATAAGTTAAAGGCAATTTATACATTTCAATCTTAAAACAGGAATGCATTTAATTCAGCTCCATAATTATAACAGTCCAGCAAGATAATGGGTATAGAAAATAGAAAATTAACACAATTGGTTTGTAATTACTAGCATGCACAAACGTCTCAGGGAAACCTCGTAACTGGCAGTTTACTTCGCGGCGCTCATTGAATATGATGTTCTAATTATAAAGGCTTCATACTTGGCTTGTTAAAATTAAAATTTGATGGACGCTAGTTATAACCCTGAATAGAGTTGAATTATTTGCAAGCAATAACTTATCATTTTTAGCGAAATTAAAATGAATGCTTGTTGCTTTTAACGTAATTTTATGACGCATTACTTTTATTTTATTTTTCAATGCCGGGGAGATGATGCTACTTATGGAACATGAGAACTTACAGTTTATAATTCACTGAATGTGATGGGATATCAAAGGAGACTTTTATATTGGAAGAGCCGCTTGGGATCATTTCAAATCGCATAAAGTCAGTAAACATCTAGCCCGAAAAATGTTGGACAATTTCTTCGATCCTGCATTGTTTTTATATATACATAATATATTTGCTCGCTCTTCAAGAGGATATTAATACTCTTTGAGAAACTGAGGTGTATTTGGTTTCAAGTTACTTCCGTGGGTGGAGCCCGAAACGGGACGGAGTATTTTGATATCAACCTATTAGCTTTAACTTAATTCGCAGGATTTTATTCGACATTGGTTTGATATATGAATTTTGAAAGTTTGAAATATTTAGCCCCGCTATCAGTGTTATTGCCTTCACAGCAGAGCCATCTACACACAATTTACCCAAACCACTATTTTGAAAACACGAATTAGGAATCAAGCCGATACCACAGCCACTACGATAACGCCACCAATTACTCAGACTACTATCGCTGGTCGACCAATCCAGTGATAGTGCCACTAACTTGATCCCAATGGCAAATGATGCCTGGACCAGATTCGAAAAACTAAACCACTCTAGGAATCGAGCGTGGGACCTATCACTTGAATTAATTGAAAGACAGGCGCTCTACCAACTTCGCCAACGAGCTGTCGTAATGGTGTACTAATTTTTTTGTATTGCATATTCTTATAGTAGTCGGGCGAAAAGTGCACCATCGCTGTCATCGAGTAATCAGTAAATAATTCTAACCACTGTAGTCGGCTTGTCATACTAGCCAAATGCGAATTACTCATTGAATAACGTTAAAAAAAGCCAACAATCGCTCCAATTAATTTTGTATTATAATTTTATAGAAATGGCTGCCTGGCTGGTTTGACAGCAAGTCAGCCTGTCAACCCATTTTTTAAGAATACTCGTTGCTAGCAATATTGCTCTTGAATGCTTGAATCGTTTCTGAACTGTTCGCATAACATCGATCTTTAGTTCCAGCCCACGATCGACTGATGAAACATTTATTGAATTTATATGCAGGCTTGTGAAGATGACATCGAGCTGTCACTTTGTGTATTGTTGACATACCTCGTCTCAAAAACTTTAACGTGCTTGAATAAATAAAAAAGAGAGAAGACTGATATTGCTATTTTGCTTATAGAGATGTGGGGAAAACCCAGGAAGGGATTGGTTGGGAATATGCAATTCCCCTTGGTCGACATTGCGCATCCACTTGGTGCTCCGAAAGGGCTGGCAACAGGGTCATCAAATAATCGCAGAAGCTTCAAGGCGCAAAGTTTAGTTAGTTATTATTCCACAGAGACGGCATCTCAAAGCTCGGCAGGTTTCTCCAATTGTGCTGAACTTTCCTTCTTCCATCTTCTGATTTTTTTTAGAGCAACGAAGCCTCAATTGCGATAGCGGCAGCAAATAGTTATCTTGTGATGGTGAATCTTTCATCTCAGACTCATCAAAATCATTCAAAGTTTTAAGCATTCTCGTTTAGAAAAATCATTTGTTTTCTGAACTGAAAAATTGTTGGCATATGCATATGGCAGAATATGCGACGTTCAGTTTTCGTATCTTCACTTGCCTTCGCAAATTGTCAAAAATTATATGCGAATATGTTTACACGATATGCGATAAAGCCGCAAAACGATTTGTACCCTGCGTGTTGCATATCGGCCGCATACGGCTTGCGAGCATATGCGGACTGTCCCAAAATGATGTTCAAACGATATGCGATCAAGAATAAAAAAACAAAAAACAAAAATTCGCAAATATACTAATAATATTATCACTCCAAACAGTCTTTAGTTCAGGATGCATTGGCTTCGAAATGACTAAGTGTGAACCAATATTGCTTGTTGCGTCGCACCTGAAAAGGCGATTTTTTTTCAGGTTCAAGCGATACGACCTCGATAGCGAGTAAGCCGAGATTCATATTCGTCAGTGCGACCGATCTTCGGTCTTTGAAGTTCTCGGACTTCAGCGTGGACTTTCACGTTATACTCTTAGCGCTTAAGAACTGCTATGGTCAAAATATAATTAATAAATAAACAAAAATAATTTAATAAACTGATATTAGATTGACTTTGTACTCTTTTTTCCTCTGAACTAGATGTGCTTAAGGGTTAACCCTGAAATCTTTAACCTTCTTATATTCCAATGCTAGACGTTCTTCTAAAATAATTTCCACTTTGAAAAATAAAGTTCAAGATAAAAACTAGCATACACGAAATCATCGAGGCATGTTAAAAAATCACTAAAACGAGTGAAAAAAGTAGCTCATTTCACGGTTGGGTAAACTTTCCAAAGTGAATCATACACATACGTGTGAGTATTTCAACTATGAGTAGTTTCGAATAAATAATTAGCTTTGAGTTACCAAACATGAAAATAGACAATTGCCTTTGTAAAGACTCCTGTTTTTGCGTCTGCAGCTGTTCGTTGCACGAGGATAAAGTTCGTGATTGACATGAGAAGTTATTATTTGGAAGTTTTGAATGATTCCTCCAGCGTTCATCTTGAGTCAGCTCATCGAGAAGCATTATCTTCTGCAGTTCGGAATTTATCTGGTTCCGCAATTTCTTATGTAGCTCAACTTAAAAGTGTAACCACTCCTTGGGCCAGTAAGTTTGCGCAATTAAAAAACACGGGGCAAAAATTTGTAAAGGGTTTTTCAACAGGGAAGCTACAAAAGTAGAGCGACAGGGACAGCAAACGACGCCATATTTCCATTTGCCATTTCATGATGGAAAGATATGCGAGCCAACAACGAGTCGAAATTATTAAAATTTATTACCGAAATTCGGAGTCAGTGGCTTCAACGTTAAGAGCGAAAAATCATCTTCAGCGATGAGGCTCATTTCTGGCTGAAGTCAATAAACAAAATATGCGGTATTGGTCAGGCAGCAATCCACACGTACTCCATGAGTCATCATTGCATGCCGAAAAAAATCTTCCGTGATGATCAAGACCAGCACGTTACTGTGAATGGGGATCGCTACCGTTCAATGATAACCGAATATTTTTGGCCAAAATTGGATGATATGGGCTTGGTTAATTGGGAACCAAGTTTGAAGAACGTGTTATCTCACGAAATGGTCCAGTCGCTTGGCCGCCTCGGTCGTGCGATTTGACGCCGTTAGACTATTTCCCGTGGGGCTACGTCAAGTCCATGGTCTATGCCAACAAGCCAGCGACGATTGATGAACTTCGTACGAATATCAAACATGAAATTGCAGCAGTATCGGCCGATTTATTCTTGAAAACTGTCGAAAATTGGGTTCAGCGTCTGGACTTCTGCAAGCGTGCCCGTGGTGGCCATGCAAAACAAATCGAGAATTTCATTGTATCCAAAACCGTTTTTGTTTTATTTAAAAAAACTTTTGTAGCGCTCTTATTGAAAAACCCGTTACATGCCGGGGGGATAAATTTGATTTTTGAAGGAGTTATCTTTTTTGGGCTGTACATATATCATCATGCCGCATCATATAAAAAAGGACTATACGCTTCTAAAGTGCAAAAATAAAATGAATGAGTCGATGCGGAATTCTATTTTGTTCTCGAAAATGTATGTCTTTTTAATTCAAGCGCTGTGAAAAAACCTATTTGGTATTTACAATTTCAAGGTTCAACATAAATTGGGAATGGTTTCCTCTTATAAGTTTGTTTAAGGCCAGCTTGGTAATTTTTTTAGAAGTTTAAATAAAGCTCATTTTTATTTAAATGTTCAAAACAACAAATGGATCCCAAAATTAAAATTCTTTGTGTAGTAATGTTATCCTCTTGCAATTACTAATGCGATAAGGATTTTCGAATTTCATTTTTAAGTTAAATCTTTTTACTCGTAACTGCGTCGATTGGATTAAAAAATTGTTTTCTTTGCCTTCAGCTTTTGCGAAATACCTTCTAAGTACCTGTTTATTTTAATACCTGGTGATTACAAAAAACAAGTAAAGCAAGTTTCAAAAGTGATTTGATATTTGTGCCAAACTAGTAAAATAACAATTCTGCTTGCATCCAAAGAAGAGATTTTAGTATGACAAATGCAAATTTCAGGTTCACAAATACGCTTTATTCTCACCTTTATTTATGATTTTGAACTGCTATTTTCATAGTTTTGATGATCACCGTTATGAGCAACTCAGAACCAATCAGTAAGTCAAGAAACTACCATTTTCTAAAGGGCAAACTTACTTGTGCTGAATGTATCTAATTTATAAGACTCTTGATTATTGAAGTCTCACGGATGTTCTGTCTACTTGTCTTGTCATATTTCAAAGGCTCTTCCTATACAGGATTTGTGTTAAATTATTTTAACAGTCCTTTTTGTCAGTTTTAGCCATCCACAAGAGGCCATCCCAGAAAATCTATCGCGTTTGAAATAAATCTGTTGTGACAGATCCAGGCTCAAGCTTCACCAATAGTGTGTTCGCGTTTTATTTGTCTAACGCAAATTTTAGCTGCTAATTGCTAACTCCTTAGGACATTAGAACCTATAGCATGGCAGTTGAACAAGTGCTCTTGGCAGATTTCTTGATCGCTCGGGAGAGGCAGGAGCTTGAAGAAATTTCAAATGTTCTTTTCTGCACTTGAACCCGGGATCTCAAACTCAACAGTCCAACGCGCTAATCACTGCGCGGAATATTGAATTTCTTATCGAATGGAGTCTACTAAGCTCAATCAAGTATTTGCATACTACAAGAAATTATCAACTCCGAGTACTGCACTATCACTCAGAAGGCAAAAAACTCCAATGAACCCTTTTGCTTCGATATGAGCCAAGCTGCACGCATTTCCTCTCGATTAAAGTCTCCAATAAAGCCAAGCACGTCTGTCATTTTGCTTTAATAACTCTGTTCCAACGGAAATTCATGTTCGGTTTCACATCGTTAATAATTATCAACCAACCTTCAGTCAAGCGGATTGACGTTCCATGTAGCAACCAACCTCCTAATCACCGCAAATGATTCAACTGCATCAAAACGAATGCAGTCAGACTCCCAAGAATATTAAATGAAAAAAAAAACATTCTCCATCTAGACCTTGAATTCTATTGTTGAACACAGTTTTTATGCTCTACGAAAAGGCTGCATATCTTCTTTTTTTTTTTTTTTTAATGTCGCTTCGCAAGCATTGCTATTTTCAAGATCAAAACAACGGTCAACGCTCTTGAATCCATTGAAGTTCAATCGCGGAAGAAAACCTGAATCCACACTTCAGTAACTGGTATCTAAGCAATGACGCGACACGTCCCCCAGGCTTGAGCCACAATTGAACTCTTTTCAGCGACACCGACTCCGATGTGCCTATCAAGTCGTAGACTCCATCAAAAAGCCGGCCCAAAGTTGTTTATGTTGAATGTTTATGTTTATGTTTCAACAGTCGGCGAAGTGATCACAGGGTCAGGCGGATTTTTTTTTTCTTTTTTTGTGAGAATTATGCAGATTTGACAGATGAGTTTTTTTAAAGGTCTCGAAATAATTAGTATTCTTTGCATGTATTTGGTGAAAGAATCATCGGTATAACATAATTGCACTCAAGATTAATATCATTTCAGTCAACTGTCTGGACGATTGATAAGAGGAACACACTTTCTGAGGTTAACATGAATTTGTCCTCATTCAATGCAGGAGTTGTTGACTTTTGTGATCTTTGACAATCAATCAAAAGTAAAGAGAAAGTTGATGTGATGCCAAATCGCATTCGTTATCTGATTTCGTATTTTTCTGTTAAAATAATCATTCATCATTTTGGAGCTCATCATTATGAGGCGATTTTAAAACGTTACCTCGCGATGATTAAAAGTTAAGTTTTTTTTTTTATGATGATCTTGCTATATTTTTTTTATAGTGAGTTCTTTGCAAGGGTGAGCAGGCGTATAGGGAAAAGAATTTAAAATTGTGTAGTGGTGGGGTCTGAATAGGAACGGAGAATTTTCATTCGCTTTGTTCACAGTATTTTATTTAACCTATTTATTTGGTAGTAGTTGATATATTTGTAAGTGCAGTTTTTGTGTTTGTGTCATCAATCTGCTGTCATTGTTTTGCATTCACAACAGAGCAAATGGCATCACCTTTTAGTTTTGGTTTCCAATTTTCGGCTACTCGAAAAACTCCAGCAGTAGTGTTGACGCATAGAAAGATAAAAGACCCAATTCAGTCTCAAGCACAGGGGACCAAAGAAGAGCATTCTTGATAAAGATATCTTCAACATTTTTTTTTTGTGAAGACGAAAAGATTCCAATCTGCAACTGATAAAGACCTATTGCTAAAAGATACGTTTCACTTAGTCACTCCTGTCGAACATATCGCAATCTCATATAAGTAACCTAAGATAATAAAAAACACTCTCAATATAAACAGTGCAGACAAGCCTCTGGATGATCTTTCGATGTAACGTCAAATATGCGATTGCATCGAAATCAAAGAGTATAAAAAGTGATGGACCCAAAAATGCATCACTTATTCTTTTCAGATTATGGAGACATTATAAGCTAGGATCAGACTTTCCTACAACAAATACATGATGTATAGGATCGATTGTGAAGCAAATTGTGATGACAAAACCGATGAATGTGTGAGCGTTTGGTGGATGAAAGCACAGGAAAATTCGCTATCTTCTGTGTCCCTACATTGTACGTCCGGCGATCACATATGGTTCACAATATTAAGTAATATATGAAAAGTGACAGCATTGAGTATTGACGTCAGCTTGATTGAATAAGAAGTTCAAAGTAGATCGAGGTAGCATTCACGTCAAACGATAAATGTGGAGCGTGTCCTACACAGTTGGCACAGTTATGTTCAAAGAAGCCATGATACGAGCCATCAAAAGGGCAATGTGAATCAACGTTCGAATTTAATCGCTTAAAAAAAGGCTGGCATAAGAACGCCTGGATTATGCAGCAACATCAGCATTTGATGAGTGCTCTTTCGACTTTTTTTTTTTTAACCCAAATTGAATGTGACCGAATATCAAAGGATTGTATAACATGCGTTTAAGAACGTCTTTTGCACTGTCGGCTCTTTGATAATATTGGCGTCAAAAACTAACTAACTTGTCAACTAACTTCAAAAGTAAGTTTGAAAAGTAAAAATCCACAATTTCGTATTGACTCTTATGGGAATCGATTACCTTTCGGTGAATTTCCACCGTTTTAAAACGAACGTGCATAGAAAGAAAATCGCCGCAAATAAAGAAAGGTTCGTAGGTAAAACGCATTTTCTACTTAAATTGAAATCTGCGAATTTTTTTACAAAACTTAAAAAAATAGAACTCCCCTCACACGAGAACCTTGAACGTATTCCTTGAACTTTTTCTCGATATCACTTCCCACATCACGACATTAGATACACAAAACAAAAAAAAAATATCTAGACAACTGTTGCAAATGGTATGTACCTGTTGCAAATAAAACCGAACTCTGTGGTTGCACTACTCGCTTGTTAGTTTATTCACGTTTAATTGCAACCAAATAAAATGCGTAGACGAATCGGTGACTAAATTCAATTTATTACGATCGAATCATTTGAACAATTTTGGCGATTCGAGGAGATAAAATCAAATAACCCGACCGCATACAATCGCACGTAGTAGTGAAACTAATGCTACTTCATTTGGGATTCTACAATGCAGCTGCAATTGACA
This sequence comes from Orthonevra nobilis, assembly GCA_963555765.1. NCBI lineage: Eukaryota > Metazoa > Arthropoda > Insecta > Diptera > Syrphidae > Orthonevra > Orthonevra nobilis. The sequence goes on from OY743224.1 coordinate 151,905,047, forward strand.
TGCGAAATGCTGTACAGATAGTCAAATGGTATATGGTGCGGGTTTGAAAGTTTACAAGGATTTAAAAGTGCAAGCAACAACGTTCTCAAATCTTTTGAGTTTTTTTTGGGATTTTTTTCAAAATGGATGTGGATAATTGTTGTAGTTGTATATATAGTATGTTACATGTATATTACACAATCGTTGTAAATGCTGAATACAGATGATTTTTCATACCATTCTTAACCCCTTGTCACCCCTTTGGGTAAGAGCATTTCACTTTGGGCTAAGTCTTCACCCTTCGTTAAATCAACTAAAAAACACAGACGTTTTTGTGAAGAGACGATGTGTCAAAAATTACTATATATGATATTACCAAAAAGTCAAAATGAATTGCAGCTCAATCACTCAACAAAAAGGAATAAAATAAAACTTAAAGCATTTAATGTGCAAATAAAACGAACAAATTGGTAGATAATTAAGACATTCATCACTTTAAACACTCTAATATAATTACACACCTTTACTCACGATTACGCACGATTAATATTAATTATTAACAAAAACTTAGTAAATGGACTTTTTTATGTTTTTTTTGAATACTATACTACCAACTTATCTTAAATATAAAATCTTAACCTAACTTAAAACAACATTAAAACTACTTACACTACCTTAAACATATGTAAGCCGGCCAAGGCCAGCAGGACATGCTTTCCAATTTGCCTTAAGGGCAATAAAGTTGAACACAACATCTAAATAGAGAGAAATAGAGAAACGCTTCAGGGGGAATAAGGCCGTTAGTGCGCACTGTCTCGTGGTGCATATCATTGGGGTAAAAAGCCCCGGAGATTAAGTTGTTTTTCGAAGTCATTGTTCTTGCCATCTGACTTCGAATAAGTTTTATCAGGAAGTTATCCACTCTGATCAAATTGGCCCCTTTGTACAGGACTTCATTACTATAGAATTTTTTGTACTCAGACTCTGGAGTTCTATATAGATGGAGACAAGCCCTATGGCATCGTCTCCTTTTACCTTGGCATCGAGTTGACTGCTATGAAACAGTCTCTTTGTCAAGGCAAAGGCCGATTTGGCTCTGGCTCTATAGATACTGATCTAGCCAGATCAAAAGGTATCTGACAACACTTCGATTCGCCAGTGGCTTCCCATTTTGTCCAACGATAGAGAACATTCGCCACTTCTTTTTAGTATTTCTAGAGGCCCTAGACAACGGAGTCCTGAACAGAATGGTCTCACACTTTTGGAGATTGATCTTCAACTTCCAATCATCGCAATATCTCTGAAAAAGACTAACGATGACTTCGATCTTCGGACTTGACCTGTACGCGATCAAGTCATCTGCGCACGCTATGGAGTGGTGGAGAGATCTTACAAGATCGCTTGTGAAGATCATAAATAAAATCGGCGAAATAAATACACCCTGTTGTAGACCGTTGTTAAATTCAAAAGTCCCAGCAAGCGTTACACTGCCATTTTTCACAATAAACTAGCTGCTAGTGAGCATATCTAAGATTATGTACAGCAGCGGTTTGCTTATGCCGAGCTGGTCAAGCTTGAAAAAAAGCCCCTGCAATCATACGGTGTCAAAGGCCTTTTCCAAGTCAATCAACAAGGCACCCGTGCATTGCTTAAGAGCCAACCGTTCTAGATCAAGGATGGAAGTTATGCGAATTGTGAAATAGAGATATGCCAGAATGTCTAGACGACCGAATAAACATAACACAAAAAAAAAAACACTGATAATTTCTGATGTAGACTTTGAACCGGCATAGATTTAATTGATAATTTATTACATTACTCTCGGAATTTCTAGTCTTGTTGCTCACTTTTACAAAAGAGAAAATAATTAATAGACAAACCAAAGAAAAGATATTTAACATAACAAGAATACTTAAAGTAGTCAACAAATTGTAGGGAGGCAAGGTTAAGAATTTGGAATTGATAAGGCTTTGTTACTAGGTCGAAATGTGCATATGACATGCGCCTTTGAAAATTATTTTCTCTTGCGTTAAATTGTTATTAAAAGATACGATTGCACTTCAATTTACCAAATTAAGAATAAATTAATTATTGCGTGTTAACTCCTTTGGACGTCGGAGAATAACTTCACCATTTGAATGGGCCGCATGATTAATCCTTTTAGCATTATGGTTGAAAGATTCTTTCTTCATTATATTATGTTAAAGTAAAAGTGGTAGTTTTATATCATATTTAAGTAAACGATGTCGAACTACTCTGCCTCTCCGGCAGTATAATTGATTTGAAACAGCTTCTGGGCCAACAAGTTTGAATTTCTTCGATGGGGCTTCAGCCCATTTACAAAATGTAAATGAATTAAATAATGTTGAACTTTCCTCTTGCAATTATTGTTCGATTGTTCGCGACATAATTTAAAAAAAACAAGTAAGAAAGCGAAGAAACAAAAATCGTTTTGTATCACTCACGATTAGAGAGGTTATGCTGTGTTAATACATATAATATTTTAGTTACAACACCAGAGCCGCCGACAGTAATAGTTAAACATAAACACAATGATAAAGTTCAACTTCTAAATTTATAAAAAAAAAATCTTTTTTGTGCAATAACGACGCTAATAAATCTTTTTACTTTATTGTTTTTTGGTTAAAAATAATATTGCGTTCGAATAAGCTTAAAGTTTCCTTATGTATTTTAGAACCAAACTGCTTATGAAACAATATCTTAGGTCCTTAATGTTGAGAAGCTTTTTGAACAGTTATGGTCGTCATAATAGTTAATTAAGTATGTCATCAAAGTCTTTAATGCCTCGAATACAAAAAATTGTTTGTAAACAATAACATATTAGGAGCTTTCCATATTTTTCTAACACGTCGCGTACTTCTACTTGAGAAAAACACATTCATAGTTTATTTACACCGTACAATATGTCAACAGAATTCAATATAATTTGCAGACCAACGAATCTGCGTTTGAGTCATAGTACCATTAAGATTCGACAGTGACGTGAAAAGATCGATAGAGAAAATAGTTCATCTGTAAGAGAGAAGAAATCATGTACGAGCAATTCATCATCCGAATGCAGGTATCTTTTTATCTTTTGCAGCCCACTCACTGCGGAAATATTTTCGTTCTGATTGGCAAAACTGCTTATGCAAAATGTGGGCAGGCAATTAGCATTCTTATGACGTCCAATTGTACGCAGTCGTTTTCGCAATATCGATACATTGTAGCTGCGGTGTGAGGAAAAAAAAAACTATATTTCAATTGAGTGTAACGCACTCTGGAGTGGATTTTATCGCGAACCATTATAAATGTAATCAATCGAGTGCTGATTGATAGATTGTGTTGTTCAGGTTCTTCTTTTTTCGTCTTGTTTAAAGTGGGTTAAGTCGTCTGGTTGATTGCTACTTGACTATACGATAAGACAGTCGGAAAGAAGGAACTAACGCTCGAAAGTGACTTATGTTGGAACGATTCTTAGGAACATTCAACAAGACTGAAGTACATGGACGAAAAGGAAGGATTTAAATATAATTACGTCTAGTCACGAATCATAGGCGTGTTTTTGTTGCATTTCTAGCGATACCAGCGATAAAAAGTTGTTGTCAATGAATGAACAAAAACGTTTTGAAAAAAATATTTAAATGACGAATTATCACAGTCGAACAACAATTTTCTTGCGTAATAAACGACGACCACTGCGCAGCAGTTATATTTTAACAGAGTGAACCATGATACTAGTTCATACTATATAAACATTTTACAGCAGAGTTTTGCAAAAATAAATAGTTTACAAATCTTGCTTTCCAAGATCTGAAAAACCTTTACGCATTCAATGAGGACGCTTTAAGGAACGACCCATCACACTCTTCTTCCGCCCATCTAAGGGGTTCTTATGGTAATGAAATTCCATTGAGATAGACCAGAAATGATTGCTTGTATTGAATTATTGCTGTCAACGCAGCCAAATATAACGATCTGTCAAGCTAAATCTTTAGAAATTCAGTTGACAGTTGGTCTTAATGTCAACCAATGTCATTTATTGGGTCTCATTTACGCTTGTTTTCTTCTTAAAAGATTTAGATTCAGTCATCTTTTATTTTTATTTTAAATGATGTTATGTTGTGGCGATTGTGAATGGAATGTCACAACATTCAAATTTCTTCCACAGGATCGCTTACAAAACTCGATTCTGGCAAAGTTATTTGCGATGACTTTAATATTTCGTAAATTCATCGGGTAATAAGTCTACCCTAACTTAAATGCGTCTTGCACAGAGCGAGCAGAGGGATTATTATAGTGGTTTGAAACTCCGATGAATTTTGGTTTCAATTGCTCCATGAGTGGAGTCCTAAAATAAAATGACATACAAGAAGGTTGTATTTTGGAAGATTGGTTCGTCAGCTTGCTATAAGTGGTATGCCTTCACAGCGGAGCCAATCAAAGATCATGTACACAAACCATTACTTGGAGGACACGAACTATTCAGGAATCCATAAAACAAGGCCACCCACTTGGTCAAACTGCTGTGGCTGGTAGACCACGTCAACGATGTCGCTGTTGATTACAACGGTGTCTGGATCTAGATAAAAGTTCAATACGCTCTTAGTTTCGAGCCTGGGACCTATTAATAAAATCAACTGAAATGCAGGCTCTACCACCTGCACTACCTTCAAATAAACAAAAATGTGTCAAACAGTAACATGAATCATTTCCTGAAAGCCAAGTAGCATTACCCCGGATAGAAATATGAAGTGATAGGAAATACTCGGCAGAACATCCCCTCATAATTAATAACACCCCACAAGTACACATTCTATAATATTAGGCGCGAATCATGTTATTAACATGTCAGACAAACGCACAGTCTTATCCTACAATTAGTAGCAAGATCACAAGAGGTTAATCTTTTACTTTTACTTAAAAAAGATACATTTACGTGTAATAATTGATGGCTCACTTTATCTACCTCTAGAATTCAATTAAGCTAAGAGGCGCAATTTTTAATCGCTAAAATTATACGTCTGGTTTATTATTCATTTGATTCGATTCCAGTAGTGTTTTGTCGGTTGATCTTTATTGTATTTCGCATTCGAGTTTGTTATTTAAACGCATATTAATTCGTGGGCATAAATATTTTATTATAAAGTGCTTACACTGGAACCAGTTTTGCTAAGTGGTTAACAGCTTTCCGACAATTTAATTAATCGAATACATTTTTGTTCGTTTCGATTGGTACAAGGGATCTTAAAATATTATTTGATCATGCACATGCCAACTTGATGGTTACTCAATCATTATGTAGAGTTTAAAATTTTTCAATAACAATGTTTCTGATAGAAACAGGGAGTATCTGTATGTGCCAATAAAATGCGCGTTACTACTTAACAACGATTCACAGCTGTATTTGCAGCTCTTAAATTGGCAGCATCCCTGGAATACAAACCTTAAAAACTCGGAGGTAAATAGATGCCATGCGGGTTACATAAAACGTCGTTGCATCTTTTTTACCAATTTAATTACCAAAATCAGATGCAGGTGGCGTTTATTCCATTTCATTTAATACTTTATACATTTAATACTTAATAAAGGGACTTAAATGTAAAAATTTTCTTACCAAGAAGCATTGGTTGCAATCAATAGATATGTCCGTCTCTTAGCTCCAGAAGAAAGGAAGCTGATTTCTTCGTTAGACTGCTAGACAAGTCAGATAAGAGACCGAAATAGATTTGCTCTCTATTGATTTCCTTAAAGTATATCTTTTTTTTTGAACATAATGTTAGCGGATTAATGGTAGCACAACTGAGCTTGTGCCATGTCCAAGTTTTCCTGGAAAGCTATTTCAGGAAGAAAATCTGATAGAATTGATATGTTACAATAGGTTCGCAGTATTTATCCAATCGATCATTTCAGTATTGCGAGGTTGTGTCTTGCCGTGGAAAGATATACGTGATCAGTTCTGAACTAAGTTTAGAGCCTAGACTGACACCAAGGTATTTTGCCACCCTTTCTAGGGTTTCAGTTTCGTATCATTAAACTTTGAGGGTGTTTAAGTTTCTATTGACCCTTTCCGGCCTACGAATGCATTAGTAATAAGTCAAGACAATTCAGGAGTGTGGATAGGAATCTGCCTTATATTATAAAAGGAACATCATCGATGTAGCAAGTCACGAAAAAGCCATGCGATTCTGTAAAAAAAATGTATCCATTTTTCCGGTTACGTCTCTTGATTTCGAGTAACAATTGGGATTTGATCAACCCAGTTGCTCAGTCCCTTAATAAAGTGAGGTCTATGGGTGTTGTAAAAAGACACCCATGGTGTATTCCTTGATATTAATCGATTTTTCGATCGCACTGGCCTTTTTGATCAAATATGCTGTACGTGATTTGGATTAAAATATAACCCCAACCACTCCTCTGATGCGAGTATGGTTGTCGATACATGGTTCCAAGCATTTCAGTAGTAAGGCTTAAAGAGCTGCATATTTTAGCACTAATATATTTGGAAGAAGTTGGAATCTAGCTGTTGACAATAGATTGCGGCTTGATTTCTTCCTCAGACTTATGCATTATAGTTGGAGACATGAAAACGTGGCGACGAGCTTTGAAAAGACAAATGAGTGAAGCGACCATGACAAAGTTAACAATGAGATCAACGCTTGCCCTTCGCTCGGACAACATTACGTGCATACTCAAATGTTGAAACTGGGCCATGGCTACAAAAAAAAATTGGGTCGGATTTGAATCCCAAAAGGAGCTGTTTGTATTTATGCTCAAGGTTTTCTAGAAAGGTAGACAGTAAACCTTTATTTATATTTTTTCAAACCTCTTCTTGACCAATGTTTCAGCCTAAATTTTAATTAAAAGGGCTGTAAACATTGAATCTGATGCGGAATCAATAGTTACGATCCTCAAGGTAGGATTTGAAGCTTTAATGTCGTTTCAGTACCTGCCCTTGCTTTTTTGAAAGTACTATAATTTTAACTTGGAATATATGTTTTTCTTGCCACAAATATTGCCATATTCACTTTAATTCTATGTATTTTATTGATAACGATCTGAGATTGGTCATACACATTGCAGAGCCCGGTGTCAACTTCCTAATTTACTCATAATATTACCTTGTTTTGCTTTGATAAAATTTTTTAGCTCTTTTAATCACAGGTAATTGTTTCCTCACACAATATAAATGAATTACTATAAATTCTCAACTGAATTGCAAATAAGAGTCGTCGTAAAAAAACTTAAGTGGTCTTAAAAAAATTTCAGAATCTCGACTTAATTGAAATATGTTAACTTTTAATTGTAAGTGATAGAAATAAGTGTTGATGGTAATAAACAGTTTTAAATTTTATAGCTTAAATTTTATGAAAGCTTGATAATGCTGATACAGCTAGTTGTCTATGATTGTTTTATCTAAAAGAATGCGGTAAAGTATTCAAACAATTTCTAAATGACATTGGGCTATCCTTTTTGATTTGCGTGTTCTGAGGTCGGTAAATTGAAAAATAAAAAATGAATTATGCAGTGTTATGACCTAGATGGTATAATAAATCAATGAGTAGTGTCAAACAATTTAAAGCAAAGTAGAGAGAAGTACATATATTGCGCTTTGACACGCAATATAAAACAACCAAGCGTTTAGCAAACAGAATCGGATTTTCTTAAATACATCGAAAAATCATTCAGGGTAGGGTGATGGAAATATAACCGTGAAATTTATTTATGAAGGCTCTAAGAGTTAAAAGGGTTTCGGAGTACCTTGTACAAATCTCTTAACGCTCCAAAATTCGACACTTCGATTGAATTAAATAGTCAGTCCTCCTTTGTGAACAGTTGGCAAATGGATGACACCATTGCTGGTTTGTATTATTATTGCAGTGAAGTATTTGGGAAAATCACCAATTATCTGTTTGAAAATTTCATTGCCTCCCATATCCATTTTAAGGGTTCCGTACTCAAAGTGTGTCAACGGAACCCTTTTACTAAGGCTTCGTTGTCCGTTCGTCCGAATGTCTATAAAGTCAAGAACATGTACTTCTATTGCCGCTGAAATAAAAGATTCGAAAGAATCATAATCGATACGTGATTATTATTTGACAAAACTCTGAGATCTTAAGTAATAAGGAAAACAAAAAGTCAAAGATCATATGGAACGAAAAAAATTCTACAGGACGAGGTCAGACATATTCGTAGATTCATTCTTTAGGGTGACCCAAAATAACTCAACGAAATAATTTAAAATAATTTTTTAATTTTTATTTTAAAAGTTTCAAAGTTAAGCTATTTCTTCAATATTTTTTGAATGTGTGAGTACCGCCATTATTGATGACAATTTGGGCTTTTTTGACGGGATTTTCAATTGCATTGGCTCCATAAAATCTCGCAGTTTTGCTCTTTGGTCTTACCATTCAAGACTCTAAGGCTTATTCTCATAAACGCATCTTCAAAAAATAAGTAAGAACTGGTTAAACTAGACATGGAAATGCATCCATCAAGCGGTTTTACCGTTCAGTTGGGACAACATGTCCTCTTATTTCAATACACCAATCATGATTCGGTATAGCTCACCATTCACGATGAGGCCCGGCGACACCTCCGGGGTAAATGGTGACTTTCAGTAGTGACTCTTCGTTAATGATTCGTTCTACGTTATTCAGTGCCCCAGAATCGCAAAGTTTGTTGGTTGTTGGTTCGTTCTGGTGGAATTTCAAAAAATCGTCCACTACGTGTCGATCAGATTCAGGAGAGCATAAGCGGATGATCTATGCGTAGTACGTGATGGACTTGAGTGGCAGATCTTCTAATCATCGTTCATGGCTCCTGCTTTAGATCTGCTGCTACAACCACCTTCGGATCTTACTATGATGTGTTTTGGCACATTGTAGGGTTTATTTGCGGACATCCAGGACGCGTGTGCACTTGCACGCACATTTTCCTTGTAGTTGTATCTGGAGTTACATAAATTTTCGTTTTCCTTACGTCATCGGATAATAGGGCTTGGTTCTTATAATTGTAGAAATCCACTGGGTCCCAATAAGAAAATAAATGTTCTACACAATTGGGCGGCACTCGAATTTTACTAAAATCAACAAGTTTTCGACACCGAATTCCCTTATGAACTGTGACAAATTTTAAAGACAAGGTCAAGCAAGTAGACTGATTACATACAGCCTTAAAAAATTTCTAACTACTCTACTTATACAGGCAAAAATAAAAGATTTCTGGAACAATGATTCTCCTTGAGATGTACGATTCTGATACATGTCTGACAAATGTCTATGTGGCTCGTTTGACCAAATTCCAGCGAGTGATTAATAAGGCCTTTAGCAGCACGTGCCACTAAAAATTTAATGGAATTACCATTCAGCATTAGTCATTGAAAAGAGTTCATTTATAAAACTTGATCGCATCTTAAGATGTTGCGGATGAAATACCCGGCTTTTGAAACAAAAGTTTAAATTCTGCCCTCACCATTCTTTATGATTTAAGGTTACCGACTTCCCTACGCACTTACATTAAACAATTGACTCTTGCAATCGTTTTAATGTGACTTGCGAAACATAAGCTATTTGGTCATAAACAAAAATAGCCCCATTCCAGCTAATCTAGGTCATAATTCACGCTACCAAGTAGCAACGGCCATGATTATGAAGAAGACTGACCAATCGCATTTAGAAATATCATATTAATTTAGACAGCACTTATCAGTGTCTCTTTTTGAATTTCTTTTCATTTTAATGCATCTTTCGCAAGTATTTTTTGTTTCTTTTGTAGTAAGCACTTTTTTTTCAGGCCGTCAGAATTATAACTTTTATGTGGGTTATGACCCGACATTGCTAGCTTGAAATACGATCCACAATTTCGTTCTTACTTTATTTTGAAAAAAAAAAAACAACAACAAAGTGTATGCTGTCTTGGAGTTAAACAAAATTTTGGCGTGTGGCTTCCCAAGCTTGTCGGTTAAGGCCGGTGAACCCTTAAATGGTTAAAGAATCTTCAACGAGTTGTGTTATGCACTGTAAGAGGTGTTGCATGTTTAAGAGCAGTCTGCAATTGCACATGGGCACGGCCGGTTTTTAATTCGTATAATCAATCAACTGACTGACTGGTTTCTTGTGAGCTTAATTTTTGATTAATAACATGGATAATGTCTCATTTATAGTGAATAAATAGAGCTCGGATAAACATGTATACTGCTGGGATAATAATGCATTTGATTACATGATTTATAAGTGCGATAAATTTTACATGCGATTTATAGTGTGGAAAAAAGTTTGCATTGCACGGGCGATTAAATTGGTAAAACTTTGTTTTTTGATTAGTTAGAAAATAATTGGCGATTAAATTAAACTATTTTAAATTAAATCGAAGCCAGAAAAGGGTGAGGGAATGCGACAAATAAGAAAAGTGCACGATTTCGATAAAAATAAATTTTCTTCATTTAGATGTGACTCTAAGGTTAAAGTGATGAATGTGATAATCCATCCAAATGATGTTGAAACCAACTTCCTCAGATCGGATTCAGTATTTGTACTTTGAGAGTCGAATTAAGGTAAAACAGATCGAAGCCATCCATGCAAACGAAAAAAGGTTCCTAAATGCATTTCAATATCATTCAAGATTTCAACATGAACTCGAGTCTGCTTAACTCGAGGGGCCAAATTTTATAATCGCAACACGATGCTGGAGTTATTGCATTTAATTAATAAAACAAAACATGGCACAAGAGAAATGACCCACGATATTTTGAGTGAAACATGTATGTGTTTAGGATTGATTCTCGCAGCTTTATCCTAAAACAATAGTTGCGTGGCTCTGTTCATTGAGCACATGCCTCTTATGTGATGAACTAATAAACTCCAGATTCGAATTAAGAACGTTTGCATCAATTTTCCTTTGGGATCAAGTATACGGTACTATTATGACAGTGGTCCAGCAGCAACAGGAGTCTGACTTCATTGTTGTGTTATTCTATCATTATTCTATCATTCAAGGAAACGAAGATACGAGAGATTAGTGGTGAATATGACATTTGCTCCGCTGTGAAGGCAAAACACTTAAAGCATGAGGTGACTCAATCTTCAAAGGAAGACAAATAAAATACTGCGAACTGAGCGAATGCAAACAACTCCACATGTAGCAATTCTTCTTCTTCTTCTAATCCTTCTGCTTGCTCAGTGTAAATGCATTACAAGAGTGCTCGATCTAAAGGGATTATGACTTCCTTTTTTCGAAAATGTTTTAATCTACCCGTTAACAAATAGCAAGTTAACCAAGGTATACATGTCACACTGTTTTTTGGGATCGCAAATAAAGGTCGCATGTCACAAAACATATTTTAGTATGTCTTAAGGGGGAATTCTAGTCTAGAAATTTAAAAAAATCGATTTTTTTTTTTTTATTTTCAAAGTTTAACTATTCAAGAATATATCAACAAGGATTTGAATTTTCCAAAATTCAAATTATTCTCGGAGATATCGGTAATTTGCTGACCCGGCATTCAAATTGGTTCGGCCGGAACATATCGAACAAAAGACATAAGGGATTCTTCGTCCATCCATATTTCTCAGTAAACCCTTTAGTTCTTTGAATAAATTGTAACACTAGAACCCAAGGTGACTTGTATCTTTTGTATTTAGTGTTCACTTACGTCCAGCTGCTAACAGTTGAATTCTAACCTTCAAACTACGTAGACGTACATACGTACTGTGAGTGAAATATATTGTGAAATATTGCTGTTTGTATTTTTAATGAAGGCTTCATTCCTTTTAAGGAGTTATGAAAATTGGAACTCATGAAATTGGCCTAACAGCTCATTCATTTGCTGTGAAACGAGACAACGCCTGGATTGACTGCTCCGAGATACGAGCATCCAACGCATCAAAGGAAGCCAGAACTGCTCGATATGAAGAGAGAAACGCGGAAAATAGTTTTTCGAGGAAGGTCCGATGTATGAAGCAGGAATGGCAGATTGAATAAATGTAAGTCCACAATATCATTTCATGACTTAGACTGCGAAAAACTTTACGCGAAACTTCAAACGCGTTTTTCTCGAAACTGTCTTTTTCAAAACAATACCCACGATTTCTCAGGTTCTACTGGACCGATTTATTTTTAGAGAGTCTTCTTTATAGACTTGTCTATGTCTGGAACTATCACTATAATCCTAATTTCTATTACTTTCTTTTTTTTAATTCGAAACAGTCAAAAAAAGTGGTACAAAAATTGTTTTTTTTTCAGGCAGCCGCCATTTTGTGAAAAAAATTTTTTCCAACTTCTCTGTAGTTCCAGACATTGCGACATTATTCTAGATTAATTTGTTATTTTTTTTGGTTTCAGATTACTAATTTTTGAAATGTTCAACTTTTTTATTTTCCGATTTTTTTTCTGTATTCTTGTTATGCTAATAAAAAAAATGGATGGTTACAATATTAATTGCCTTTTTTGTATGACACTTCAAAAATTACATGAAATTCATGCCTCTAGACTAGAATACCCCCTTAACAAAGTCCCACGAATACCATATTCCAAAAGCGATCCCTTCATTTCCGAATATCAACGAAAAAGCTGAACTTTTTGTGGGCATTGCCGATATCGAAATTGTCAAACTTATTTTGACAAAATTGTGACAGATTTATGGATCTTCGGTCGTACACGGTGTAAAAAATATTAACCAGGTTATAAATGATTCCAAATTGACGAAAGAGCGAGTTGCCTTGCCAACCTTCACCCAATACAGGGGTTTTCCATGAATAGTTGAATAATTGAATTTTTTTCAAATGTTAAATTTGTAAATAAAAAATGCATCCTTTGTTTTGAAAAAAACTGGGATTTTTACGACTCGAAAAATCGTTTAGCTTGCAGAGCCGGCCAAACTTTGATGATTTTAATTTTTCGGCTTTTTTTTTTGCTTTTTTTTGTAATTCATGCTTAAATTTCTAAAACCATTGCACATTTTTATTTTTTATAGTATAACATACTATATATTATGTTTGAAATACTCAGCTGCCCCCATTTACCTCTCTGGGAGTTAAGTCGATTTGTATACAAATTCGAACTTATTTTTAGTGGGTGTTATGTAAATTTATTTTTATTTTGCACAAAAAAAGTGTTTCATTCAATTGTGAGTTCAAATATATTTTTTTCTTTTTTTATAACAATCAATCAATCGAAAATTCAAACATCGAAAAAAAGTTTGATGAACTCAAGGCAACGTTTGGGCAGGACTATGTTCGTCGGGTTCCCTAGTGTGTTATAATATGAAAGCCTTTCCAAATAAGCTTGTCACAGGCAGTTTGATTCGATTAGCAACCTTGTCTTGAGAACTGTATGGTCAATCTGCGAAGGGGAGGGCCCGGTGGAACAATCGCTTTAGACTTCCGACATTTGCCATACAGGTCTTGTGCAATTTATATCTATCTTTGATTGGCTTTCGATCTGAAATATTCGTACTTATTGGCAGTATTCTAAGGCGTAGAGACTAGTTTCTCCGCCAAGTTAGGTACATAACTTAATTGTTTTATTGTGTGCCAAGTGAATTTGTCATTTCGCTAACTTTTTTGTCAAGAAATCAAGTTCCTTATCGTAAAACATTAAACTGACTAGCAAGCAAGTTCGACAGAGGGGAAGTACGTGTAATTTTAAAAGAAACAGTTTTGGTTTGAAATGTCTTGCAAATGCGTCGTGAAATAACTTATATTAGTAAAAGTAATTCTGTGATCTTAGTCCCATTTTCAGATAGTTTTTCTTGTGAAGGAACTATGTGCACTAGGCTCTTAGTTTACGTATCCTGGACTGTAAAACGTTTCAGAAGATATCGTCTAAGTTTTTCCAAACGCTCTGCAAAAGCAAGAACAGCTAAAGACAACCAATTTCCAATCAATTAGAACAATGTTCTTTAAAATTGCAGGCGTAAGGTATCCGATGATATTGATGAAAAAACGATTGCATGTGGCTGGTGACTAAAATCCACAGTGCAAATGCTCAGTCGGAATTCGCAGGCGATCGCTTGCTGCAATTAGTTGGTTACTACCGTGGAAACAATGAATATAAAGAATGACTTCCGCAACAATTTCAATGGATTCAATGGCAGTAAGCAGTGTGCCTGTTGTGGTAAACATTTGAATGCAAACAGAAAAAGTAACCTGCGATTTTTATCGACCTGTGTAAATGAGATGACTTTTCGATTTTTTACAAGCAACGCGACTAGTGACAAACCGCACGGTTATATTCACCCTAGTTAATCTCTCATCTAAGTAAATTAAATAAAATATACCTGCTTGTTGAATTTACCTTACTTAATTTTCGTACAATAAATAAAGTTTGCATTTTTGTATTATTTTATAACAGCTTTTTTAAAAATTGAATAAATAATCAAATAGTAATAATAACAAAACCTTATTGTTATTATATCGGACTAATGCATTGAGAGTTTTTGCTATAAAAGCTTAAATATAATCTACCTAAGAATAGTATTGAAATTACCTTAAACTTAATAGAAAACTTAAAGTATATTTTAAGGGCCTTAAAGAAAGTTCTTGTTTCATTACAGTTTGACACCACTTTTGATATTTAAATTGCTTCGATTTTATTGTAAATAGGACTTACTGGTGCTTCAGATTTTACTTAATTTTTTGTTCGTTAATAATGAGGGTGGTGCAGTTGACTAAGCACCTGCTTTCAAGCACGACAATTTGTTCCAGTCACTTTTTGCTATTGGGATAAACGGTTGACCAGTGATAGTAGTCTGAACAAGTGGGCCTTACTGCAGTTATTAATTTATCGGCTTGTCATGCTGTCGTGCAATACTCCGAAACATAAAAACTGCACTTTTTATCAAACCAGGGTAGTGGTTTGAAACACAGATGTATGTAATTTGGTTTCAATAGTCCAAAGTGCAGTTTCAATTCTTCTCCCATCTTTTTGCTAGATCAGCGCAAAAAGCATTCGATGGGTATTTAAAGCCCCTTGAGAGCGAGCGAAAAAATTATTTGTGAATCGGACTAATGCATCGAAGGTTTCGAACAAAAATGATATCCTCGCGAGTATAAAAATATGGTATTTTATTTATTTATATATTTTCTCAACTTGAAACTTCCACGAGATCTCTAGAAAAAGGGTAGTGGCAGACAGGCGGACAACGATGTGATCCCATAATGGTTCTGTTTTTCTTTTTCAGGAATGGAACCTTCAAAAAAATATGAATAATATTGTAAAGCATAATTTGCATTAAAATTTTTGTTCGTTTATTTATTTTTCAATCTCAAGTAAATCGGTTAGATTCGGTTAGTGGGTGCTTAGAGACTTCACAACGCACTATTGAATGTCATTTAGAATAAAATAAAGCCAAAACAAAGTGGGGGAGAAATTATAAAATAATCGGTAGATGGTATTACTCATAAAGATCAAAGTTAGTAAGTGCTAATCAAAATGTTTCCTTAACAAGTTCGCAACGATTTTTTTGGTAAAAAGGATCAGTGAATTTATTTGACCTGTCAAAAGTTCAGCCGAATGTTCAGAAGTCTTGCTTTAATTTTGGCTTTGTTACAGAAACACATCACGTTTTAATGGTTTTTGAACTCGTATATATTCATCTTGGACAGAATTTAGTTTCTTATTATTAGTCATGCCGTTAACGTGATGTCACTTTATATTGTAACGTAAATTGTTGCGGAATAAAGGTCAATTGTCATTAAAATCAACTAAAAAATAAATGAATGAATTTAAAAAGTCAATTTCATGGCAAATTAGGAGTAAATAAACAGCTTGTTTTATATTATTTTTTGTATCTAAAAAACGTTTAACAATATTATGTTAACTTTAATTTAATTGCAGTGTTTTTCTTCACTTAATGGCGTATGTGACAGACTTTAAATTAAAAAATAAACAATTTAAAGTGTGAATCGAGTTCTTAATTACAAATGTTTTTGTTATTCAAACTTCTCACCAGGGCTTGACATATTCTGCCAAAGCAGAGCTTCAATAATGTATTAACTTTGTTTACGATTTATTTTAGATGCTTCGTTTCAAGCATTTAGGAACCTGAACGGAAGCGTAGACGGTCCTTTGTGAACAATTTTGCAGGGTCACGAAAACACCCATAAACTTTGAAGTAAACCTGCTGTGTGCTTGTTGTTTGCAGAATCTGACTTTTTTTCTTAAACGTCATCTGCTTCGAGAATGGGACACAAGCTGCAAAAGTCATTAGTTCGAAAAGACAAACACGAATTTAAACATACCGTTCGATAATGCAGCTTGTGCAAGACATTTGGAATACATTTTTAAAGGACATTATGTTGCCTGTCTTGTTCTAAAACGTCAGATGCGCTTGCAAATAAAAATCAATTGACGAAACATGTGTTTAAACAGACGACATGCGACTGCTGCATATTTGACAATTGCAATTTCTACGTCAAAAAATGACAATCAATTTGACTATTTTTTGACGTCAACGAAAACGGGAAACATGTTTTTGATTACGGAAACATGGGTATTTGTAAAAGTATAGTTTTGCATCACGTTTACTATCCAAATATCAAAATATGTTCATTTCGCAGTGTGACTTCAGTACAAATCAACATTTTAAGAACACTTGTTTTGTTCCAAAGGCACAATTCAATTCCTTTTAGAACAACCATACAAATTGTGACTTCCAAAATAACATTCACGAGCAAACTCATCGCAGAAAAAAATTTAAGCTTCTACAAATGGCCTGTTATCGCTAATAAATGTGACTATAACACTTCTGAGATAGTTTTTTGTTAAGATTCCCGATTCAAACGAGACCAGAAGTTATAAGTAATAGCATAGAAATAACAAAGCAAACGTGTCTACATTTTATGTTAATTGTGTGGAATGTCTGGTTTTCAAATTAAATTATAAACTCAGTTTTTTATTATAATTACTAAATTTAAGAGTCCAGAACAAAAGCCACAATTAATTTATTAACACAAAACTAGACTTGTAGGCTTTTAATAAACAAAGTAATTCATGACCACGTTTTTAGTTTCCAAGCAGTTCAAGGAAGCAAATCATTCCGTGACCTTGCTAGAATTCCCGAAACACTGAGTCTAAGAAAGTTACTTGCTGATATTACGCTACACACAACAACAATATTGGATTTAATACAATAATAAAATTTAACTTTAAAACCGCACAGCTCATAGAAATCGGAAAAACATTTGACCTCTTTACTGACAATCACCCGCGCCCGTATTACATGGCTATAATGTTTTTGCGATAATTTTAAAATATCAACGCGTTCAATGTAATCGCTTTGAATTCAAAGGGCGTTCTTAACACATTTTAAATAATATTATGCAATTGAAGTTATTTATTTTCTAAAAAAAAGACTTGATTAATGCGCCTGTTTGGCTATCTATTGCCAAGTAAGCTTTATAACAAGCATATTTATTGTAGCCCCCAATTTCATAGTTTAATGAATCTGGAAATAAAATAAAATAAGCCGATGTCTATATTCAATGCGTACATAACTTAGTTTTTAGATGAGGAAGACATCAGAACAATCTTAAAGGCGATATAGTTCAGTGTTGGACTCGCTATCAGTTAAACAGTTCAACAGAGTCGATTCAAGGCTGACTAATCGGTAATGTGTTTGTTATGGAAGCTTTTTTTTTACGATTTCGGTATACTTTCAAGCATGTTGACTTGTTTTATGCTCGATATCTGTGCATTGATATTATGACTCTTATCGTATGTCGCGCACTAATTATTTTACGTTGTTCCAGATTCAAAATGTCTTTATCAACTCAATAGAACATTTTATCAGAATTTTGAAACAACAAAAACTGTAGAAACCACTTTTTTGAAGCTCAATAATTCGTAGCTGCATCAAGCCCTTGCAGATTTTTATTTGTGAAAGTTAATTCTAACTCCGCTTTCCATAAAATAAACCACTTTGTATTTCCCGCATAGCCGAACATTAGATGTAAAGTGGTCTTCAGCGGTCAGTTTATCAGTAACTACTCCGAAGGAATTAAATCATGTAACGTAGGCTTTCAATTCACTTTTCAAGTAGTGTCATCGCGATGGAGCTATTTGTCTATAAGACAATTCTCATTGACAAAAAGAATAAAAGTATCGTGAATCATTTTACTGTAGTGCTTTCCAATCGGCACACAAACCACATCAAAAAGTGAGTTTTGAGTAATAAGGAATTTTCCCTAACCCTAACCTCTACAGGCAAGGAAAGTGTGTCATTCATTATATAAGATGAGCAGAAGGATCTTTTGAAATGCTTACCTTTTTCTATTCATCAGTTTCCATGGGCAAAGTTATAACCTTCGCTTAATACTTCAATTCCAGTCTTTATGAGCTCATTCTCATTTACCTCCAATCTGAAAAGTGCCCCGAAATCTGAGCAGGCTCACCTAGTCGCATCGTCTCTAAAAGATGACCAAAAGTGTTCTTCCTTAAAAATCAATTCACGTTTTTGACAGCTATAAACTCAAAGCGGCTCGAGCTGTTCAGATCGTTTCTTAAAATCAAATCACGTCAGATGATATAATCACTCCAATTAATTAGATGTGGCATTGTTCTTAGGTCAGTCTCGATCAGATAATGAACCGTTATGTGTACACAAAAGTACAATTTAGCATTTTGAAGATCAAGAGGATACGGTTTAATGGTCACGACGTGCCATGCATGGGGATTTCAACTAACTGACTGTTTCGAATTGGAATTAAAAGATCATAAAGAGCATCGTGTTCAAGGAGAAGATTCAGCGGAGATCGCCATATCTGTTTGAAGCAGTGTGGCAGACATACTTGCTCTGAATTGTGGGAGATATCGGGTCAGATGACTCATCTCGTATAAGAGCTTATTTAATTTCTTATCAGTGTAGGAAAATTTATTCTCTTGCATAAATTAAGGGGAAAATACACGAATGCTACTCTTCTAAGCTGGTGTCGAACCACTCCATATTAAATAGCCGGCTATGGAAAATAATTCAGCTCTCTGATAACCTGTGCGCGATTTCTGCAAAGAGCAGTTTGGTGACTCGTTTGGGACGGAAAGTACTTTCCACTCACAATTAGTGTACACCAAGGGAGTGCTAGAGTCCTTAACGTGAAAAAAAATTATGGACTCTACAGTGCATTAGTTATGCTTTGCTTATGAACCAAGGAACATCAAAGAGTCCAACAAAGAGCAAGTACCTGTTCTACAAAGAGCAAGTACCTGTTCAACCCATTCTCGGGTCTACTCTGACCTATTCAAGACTTCTATTTGAATAGAAAAGCATGTATTAGTGAACTGCGATCTATGGTCAAGTATCACGACATCAATTTTCTGTGACCGAAGAAGAGGCTTGCTTCACAGCCTGGGTAACAAAGCTTGTTCTAAGATCCAAGGAAGCCTTCAAGTACTGCCTTGCTCAAAGGAGAAATAAAGCGGAAGTGTCATTCGTCATTGCAATGTAGCCGCAGAAAAGGGCAGGCTTTAAGAAACCTGCATTGTGCCAATGTGACAAAATTGACACGACAGCCAATTGGCCTTACTGATGAAAAACTCGTCAACGAAATTGAATGTTTAGCGCGTTAACTCGGGAAAGCGGCTACAATGCAGCTGTGGAGTTGGGAATCGTTTGGAGAATCTTTTTTCCAGCTTTGACGAAATATCAGAAATGGCTGGCCTACTCTTCAGACCTAAACTATGGAACGAATTGGAGAGAGAGGATCGAAACTGTGTCCTACATATAAAGCCAGACAATCTTTGAAAGATCATACAAGTAGTCTGGTTTTCAATAATATTAAAAGCTGTCAAAAAGCTAATCGATGGAATGTCTTAGTTGACGACTAAGAGGTGTACGAGGTGAATTTTTCGACGAAGTCTTATTATTTTTTTAGGTCAACTTCATTTTATTAGTTTTTGATTCGAGAATGATATTCTGTCCCAAAACTTTTGTACGCCAGTGTAGTGGAATGTTCTTCAAATCCTGCAACACATCCAAACACACTTCTACAGAGACGTTCTGACGTATTTACAAAACTCAAGAATATGATTTTATCGAAATCTGTGTTTTAATAATTGGTCAGACTGTAATGACTACACAAGAAGTATTTAGCTTTTGATCAGAATAAAAGGGAAGTTAGATCATTCAAATGATAAATATCTAGAAACCATGCTTTCTGGACAAGTGGGTAGATATTCACGTTTACTATAGAAGTGGCCTCTTCACTTGATCTTCAATAAACAAAGCAAAAAGTTGTGTGTTTTGGCATTTTATTTTATTTGTGTAAGAATTTTGGGGAACCTGATTTATTCTTAAGAAGTTTCCTTGACTGTCGAATTGATTTAAGAATTTAAAGTTAACTACAATTAGAAGGAAAATAACTGAGTTCCATTAGCGTGATTGGTTATGCTAATAGGTTTGAGCATTTTGCTTCTCAGAAAAGAAAATATTTAATTGGTTTTAAAATCTTCTAAGAATATACGAAGATCTAAATAAAAATTCACTCTGGAACATAATAGAAAGAAAAACCGGAATTAAATAAGCAAAGTATTTTTTTTTTAAAGATCGTAAAAAGAGAATCACTATAGAAACAGGACTAATTCAATGAAAATATTTTGCACCATCTCCAATCTGGTTTAACAAGTTTTTTGTTGTTTTTTATTGAACATATAAAATTAATTCAAATCGAAGAATGACTAAGTTTTTAAGTATATTCGGGAATTATTCTAGCATTAAGCAGTGTCTATTCATATGGTATGAATGTGCATTAAAAGGATACAGAAAGTTTACTGGTAAAATTATTTACTATAAAATCAAAACATATCGATTTAACTGTTCTGTAAAATCGAGCGTTTGAAACGCTGTTGTTTTAGGCCAACATTTTTAACAAAACATAATTTTCTCATTTCCTTACGATGCATTTAGCATAGAACGAGAAGAATGATTTTGTTGTGGTTTTAAACTCTGATGTATTTTGGTTTCGATTTTTTTATGGTTGGAGTCAAAATAAGGACGACGAGTTATATGCATTTGATAAAAATTCGCAGTATTTAATTTGCCACAAATTGATAGCGTTGCAAGTGCAGTTTTTGTGTCTTGCGAGATTGCTCCTCTTTCTGAAAACTGCGGTATATATCGCGCTATACTCCTTTAAAGCCCAGAAGCTGTGTTTTGGTTGGATACCACAGGTTTTACAATAAACTATTGGAACGTGGGCATATTGTCCATGTTGCTGTTTTCGAAAGGACTGTATTCTACTTTGAATTTGTGGTTTCCTGATATGAAGCTTATACTCATGTTTGGCTACATATTCATGTAGACAAGGTATAGGTCCATTTGCTTAAAGCCCGATATTGTAAAGTCGTTCTTGCTCGCAAAAATAACAACATCATGCGCATCTGCAACATCATCCGCATATATTTGTATCCGTAAACTAGATATTGTCAGCATTGCTACGATTTTATTTATAATTACAGATAAGCAACAAAACCTAAGTGACTGATTACGCGAAAATAAAGGTAGTTAATCATTTGTCGTTTTGTATTAAATTGAGCCAATAATGCCGCTTACTCAAAAAAACACAAGACTTCGTGTGGATTTCTGAGCCACAAATAGATATACAAGCAGTGATATATTTGGACATTTTTTTTTGGAAAAATATTGTGTTAAACAAAACTCAAAATAGAGAACTATACATTTTTGAAAGAACCTTAAAAAAACTTTTGATTGTTATTCCCACGATTATCTTAAAATAATTTGTTTAAGTTCTCGTTTTATCCAAAAAAAAAAAAAAATAATAATAAACTAGTAATCGAAGTATAAGGATGCATACATCTTTGAGTCATGAGTGAAAAAAAATGCTTCTGAACAACAAAAATAAACAAACATATTTGTTTCAAAAATATTTTAGTCAGATTTATGCAGAGCTCAAGCCACTGTCAAAAACTTAACTAACAGAGATAAATAACAGAAATTATCAATGGTTAAAAACCATAACTAATAAACAAAGTTTCGGAAAAAAACATCTTGCGTGAATTTCGCACGAATACTCATATGCATCAAATAAAATTTTTTTTGAATCCAAAACATTCCACCCGACCAGAACTGATGTGTCACTTGGTTCGATTGATTGAATTAATGAGGGTTTTTTATTTTTTAAACCAGTTTCAGCCAACGTCATTTCGTTATTGTTTAAGAATATTGTTATTAGGAATTAATTTATTCTTAGGGCCAAAAATTCATCAAAATTTTCAAATATTTTAGGCGGACCAAATTTGGCGATAAAAATTCCAACATACTTATTATTGCGTGTTAATAGTCTGTCTTTTAACCCTGTTAATGTTTTAATTAAGTAAATATTTAGATCTAGAATGACGTCTCAAGTTAGAACTTCTACTATTCACACATGGTGTTCCGAATTCGGCTTCCCACGCTGTTAGCACTTGACACTTGAACCAAACAGTCAGCACAAATCGCGCCTGTTTCGTTAGACGTAATTCCCTTACGTTTTAAATTAAAAAAAAAAATTAAACTGGATCAAATTTAGCATATTTGTGTATTTTTTTATATAGAACTAAAATGAAGCGAAATTTAAAACCAAATTTCCTTTACCAACCTCTTTCGGGCACTAAAACTGCAAACGTTTGCACTGTCCAGAAGCACGTTGTTGTAGGCCTTCAACAAAATCAAATCACGAGCATAAAATTTAAATTTAATTTTGAATTCACACGCGTTTTTTTTTTATTTTGCTTCTTTATCAAAATTCGTTTCTGGCTTTAATTACAAAACAAGAAAAGAAGAAAAAAAAACACACTTCACATGCGTTTAACACAAAACAAGGGGAGCCCAATTTATCAGATAGCATCAACAAGTATCTAGACTTATAAATCATTTATCAATTTATCAAAGCTAATAAATAAACACACACTAGACGAGTCGATTTTTTTTTATATCGTAAATTACATTGAATTCATGAAATGAAAATACAAGTACGAGAGATTCCGCGCAACTCCGCTCGAATACGATTCGGCACTCAGACTGATAGTGGACGCGCACATCAGCTCGACTTGAACTTAAGTTATCGCGTGAAGCGGGGAAACGTCATCGACGTCCAAAGTCGGTCGACAGAGCAGTCACAGAAGAGCTTTGGGTAAATTGAACAACAAACAACAAAACAAAAAAACAGCCTAAGTTTTCTTTTTCTTCATAAATTTGGTTTAGAATTCCTCGGTGAGTTTTGGTTCAAGAGCGCGGCTTTCATGTGTCTACATTTGGACAGTTGCACCTGGAACTGGAACTATCCATATTGGCTGTCGATTTGACATGATTACTGATCTTCTTAATTTTGTCTTGTATCTCACGTGTGTCGCGGCGCCGTCGCTTGAGGACAGACTGAAAGTAATTTAAGATTGTTTGAGGTAACGTCGCGTCATCTATGACCTTTGATATTGGCAATCATTGAATAATGGTCCGGCTTTGGATGCTCATAGAGTTTAAGGCTAGATGATGGCTTTGACGAGATGATGGAGAATGCGCTAGTGTGATTTCTTGTTTTTTTTTTTTTGGTCGTGTAAAATTTTTGCATATTTGAGTTGTTTTTGGAAGTTAAAATATTCACACCATTTGCGGTGTTTTTTAAGTTAGTTGATTTTTTATTTCTTAGGTTGACACTGACATAAACATTCCCTTCAAGAGCTGGTGTAATAGCCAGATATTTATTAAAGCTACGCTGCTAACGATTATAATGATAACCCATTTCGCGGATAGAAGAGGCCAAGGAGGAACTGATGCACATTGCTTTTTTCCCTTGAATTGTGGTGAGTAAGAAATGCCGAGCGTGGTGGAGCGGTTCACGTTCTAGTTGTCAGGCAAATAACCGAATCCCTATTCTTGACAGTGCGACCGAAATTGAGCTTCAGGGTGAAATGGTGAGCATTCCTGCGGAGTCGAGTGTAAAAGTGAAATTGATAGGGGATGTAACGCAACTTTGGAATTCCTGATAAAAAAGACGAAAAAACACTTCAAAAATGTGACGTCGGTGATGAGTGAATCTTTTTTCTTAACTATGAGCTTTAAAGAGAATCAATAAAAAAAAGGTTTTTAATGTAGCATTTCCTTCAACTGGAGTTTGTAAAGATATATATCTGTGATAATATTTGTACACGATTATAATAATTTTTAGTAGTAAGGTATAATAACCATATCTCTAGAAAAATGTGCAATATAGTTAAGGAAAAAATATACTACATATGCTACAATAAATACAAATACAATAAAATTAAAAAAAATCTGGCCAAAATTGCAAATTGATTTTACATAAAATAGTCAAAAATCTCAAACATTATTAATGGATCGGTTCAAACTATGATGTTGAATGATTTGAGGTTCAGTGCTACAAAGCTGACATCGAAAGAACTGAAATTGCATAAATGACAGCTTTGACGACGCGAAAGATCTAATTTTTGAGGCTGGAGGCGCTATTGTACATGAAAAATAATGCACATAAGTTTTTTTCATTTAACTATAATAACGTTTTAAATTTAGCGCTAAATATGTGGGTATTCAAAAATTTAAAAGCATTCCTTCACCTTAATAGTTGGTGCAAATAAACTATAGTGATACAAATCGTTATCCACGTGTAAATTATTTTTCCATTTGTAATTCAAACTAATGTAAGGAAATTTATTTTTTTATTAAAATAATTGTTTACTTACGTGCTGATGAACAGCAGTTTTATTTATTTATCAGCAATCAAAGTTTTACAAATTCAAACTCAAAAGCACTTCAGTATAATATTTCTTCTCCAACCAACCCAATGAATAGGCATATCTTCCGTTCATATCCAAAGATCTCCTGGATATCTTCAGTTCACTTAGCAGTCTGCTAGCAGTGTTCAATTGCGTGAATCGACGCAATATCAATCTTGGTCTAAGACAATGGTTTAAGTCCTCTAGGGAACTTCATAAAGGTATTTGAAAATATAGATAGAGAATAATAGAGTCCTGACCAAAGACAAAGGTACGAGTATTATTCCGGATAAACAATTGAACTTAAGAGTCAGGCATGATGTTATTAATGCCTCGTTTTTATTGGTACTAGATGTGGAAAATAGTAATAGTAGTAGTGTGTAGGCAATGATGCTCTTTCTAGAAGTAGTGAGTTTTCGGACTTAAGCCACTAGGTTAGCGTTGTTATTCAAGACTGTCAAGGATGGAAAGCTTAGGCTGAGATCATTCTCGGATCTCCGGCCTGATAAGTATTTGTTACTTTATAGCTGCGGTCTTTTTAGCTGTAGAAAAATCAAGCTTCTTGATTGAATGTTTATGTAACATATTTTGATACTCGCAAGTGAATCAAGACCGTAAGGGGTTCTTCAAACAAAGCCGGAAAACTCTTCGAGACTCGATATCCGTGATCGACTGTTTACATATATACTAATACTTGGCACTTGGCCAGTTGGTGTTTTTTTTATTTTTGTTTGAATTATCTCGATTGCAAGTTAAGTTACAGAACATCATCGTGTCAGCATAAATCTTAATAACATGTTTTTGCGCTCGTATCTACAAACTATTCCAAATACTTAAAATAACAATGCCATAAAACTGCAATACTAGTGTTAAATATTGACAAAGTGGGCGTGATAGAAAGACTCTTTAAATTCCGTTCGACAAATTATTTTCAAAAACGCAAAAAATTGTTACTAAATAAATGCTTAAAAGCGTTTTCCGGGAAAGAGTGCACAAATATTTGAAATGGCGGCAACTTAAAATATATTAAAGGCGAATATCAGCAGCCAGTTATCGTCAATGGGAAGTTTTTTTCTATGTAGAAAAATACTCAACCTACTTATGCAATCCATTTTTTACGTAAATAGATAAGAACCTGTCAATAAGATTGATTAGACGAGTTGATGCTTTGAATAGTGTTGCTACCTCATTTGTTTTAATCAATAAGCCCATATGCCGCAACAAGTTTAATAGTGCTTGTTTGGCAGACTACAAATAGGACATTGTGCCAAATATTTTTTGTATCTGTGCACTCTACCGTCTGAAAGTTTCCGTAAAAAACATTTTTATCAAACAAAATCGTCCCAATATGGTTGATATAAGAAATTATAACATGTCGAAGCAGTTTTTTTGTTAAAAGAAAGTCTTTAAGAAACTTACACATTCCATATTCATCAATTCAAATAAAACCATGCTATGTTTTTTCATAAAGTTTGTTACGCCCGGAACTTCAAGCAACTAGCGTAAAAATTCTGTATGCGTAAACTACACTAAGGCTCAAGCTAAAATGATGGCTTCTTCGTAAACTGCGCCCACTGACACGCGTGTTAGATTATCTGATCCCAAATATACAAAGCCACCAAGAAGCCGACATGCAAAGATAAGAATCAACTCACGAGCACATGCCTGTAAGATCCCCAAGCAACGACGCACGTGAAACCAAATATTTGCTGCATTCAAACGACCTGTGCCTTGCAACACACCTTTTTGCTTCATCCGTAGCATGCGCGAAGAGTTCTTTCAATTGTTTGTTGTCATTTGACTAATGTTAAAATAAATTGCACGCATGTTTGTTTATTTGAGGCTTCAATTAAGACCGAAGGCAGCCGTACGACAAGATCTAAACAAAGATGCAGCTCGGTGTTATTTAGTGCCTCAAGGCTAAAGTTGCAAGGATAGCTATGATTCGGCTGCGAAAGAATGTGGGATGGTTTGCTGAGATTTGCTAAGAGTCAACTATCACTTCTGTTTGCAAACGATCAATCAGTTGGTTTTCCTGGAGCAACGAAGTTATTTATCAAGCCAATTTGATGTGCTAAGGCCGAGTAAAAATCTACTTACGGTGGTATTAAAGTTATTCAGAGAAATTCAATATAAAATCTTCCACCAGTCAACAGAATTGTCATTCCACCAAAGTAAACAATAGGATTACTTTTTTACCGATTATTATATATTAACTGATGATATAATTCAGATTTCCAATTCAGTCAATAACAATTTTAGTTCATTTAGTAAGTAAATCTTACCACAGAGAAAAGACAAGGGAAAAACTGCATTCTTTTTATAATAAAGCTTCGCTACACTCCCTACCTTAAACTTAGATTAAAATCTTTGTGTTATAATTATTTTTTTTTTTGGCAACTGTCGAAAACATTTTTCTATTCAAACTCAGAGAAACATATTAATGCTGTCTCAAAGATAAGTGGATACGTACTCAACTAAACTTCTTTTGACAACAGCTGTCACATTTATAGTCCTCTATGATTTTGATACCATTTCAACGACGGCATTCTCAGTCAATAAAATCTGCTGTTTAAGTTTGAACTAAGACGAAATATTAATTGACCCTGTATTTGACAATTAAGAATGGTTGACAGGTTTCTGTGAGAAAGGGTTTGTTTAGTACAAGTCTGAACTTCAGTAAGCCCTTAATACTTAAATTAGTTTTCAAATCAAACAAAAAAACGACGAGGATAGGCTAGAAATGTAGACTCATCGTGTTCATCCAACACTGATGACAGTAATGATCAGTAAATTGACTTCCCTGGCTGCCAAATTTTATGACATTCAGTGTTTGAACATATTTTGCCGATGATAATTCGGTTCAACTTCTGGTAGATTCCTAGTCCGTTCGACGAACGTTTGATGCAAACTATGCTCGAAAAGCTTATTTAGATGTAGGGTAAGATCTTTTCTCAAAAATGTCAACTAATAGATCGAAAATGGAGTCGAATGGATAAATCTCAGTCATCAAACACACTCACCTCTAGTGAGGCCATGAATTCATCGATACACGCTCTTGTTGGTCCTGAACATTAATATCAAAGAAACATGTCCACTCTGCTAGCTGGTTTGACAGAACAGAACAGATAAGAAGTTCTAAACTTTTTGAATAAAACACCCTTCAGGATTTTGGCACATGCCCGTGTCACGAAAAAAAAAATAATAATACCGATTGACTTTAAAGCTATTTTAACTTTGTTTAAAGACAAATGTCCTAAGTTGTCGATAAATGATTCAAAATGTTCGTCAAAATCCGTAGATTGCCAAATTTCAAAGAGTGGCGGTAAAATTCTCTTAGATAGAAGAGAAGTTGCCAAAAATACATTGAACAGCAATTTCATTAATCTGCCCAAACAAAATTTCTAAGACTAAAATACAAATGCGAAAAATTGCGAAATTTGGCTGTTTTTTTTTTTTTTTGCTTTAGAACTTTATCCTCACCATATAAAGTGATATAAAACCAAAGTGAATTCTTAAAAATTGTCAGTTTTGACAGACAACGAATGGATAAATGAATCAGCCAAATTAAAAAGTGTCATCCGACTTCTGTTACAAGAAAGAAAGAGACGTTAAAATTGTTGAGGTTAATACAAATGCTACTTTTATCATGAGCATATTTCACTAATGACGCAGATGCGAATGGACGTAGCAACGTACTATAAAACGTTTCCGGAAATGCTATCTCCTTATCAGCTTCGTCTGAATTGAGTATTGAAAGGAACGAAACGAGAGGAAGTCTGATGGCACAAGGTCGGTTAATTCTGGCAAAATATAATCTCCCATTGTCTTGATAAAACACAGCACCTTTACGAAAAATCAACTCTGAATATTTCTCGATGACATATTCATTTAAACTATTCAAATGCCGAACCTCATCATCAGAGTTTTGAAGATGTTCATGTCGTATTTGAACATCCTTCGGTTCAAAGGGAGCTTTAGTATCCCAGCTTCTCAAGTTGTCTAGAATACATGAATGATGCACATTCTCTGCTACTACTACAAAGCACTGTTTTTGATAAATTGTTGCTTTGCTAAAAAGAATAAATCTTCCGATAAATTACATAAGGGTAAGTTGCAGTACGAAATCCTGTCAACCCAATTTATCAATAAATTTTCGCCAAATTCAGCTTCTATTTCTAGAATAAATGTGCTTGAGTGCTTGAATTGTCTCTGGAATGTTCAATCATTATTGGCACCCCCAGAAAAAAAAGGTGCAACGACTTCGAACCGCAACATCACCTAAGTTCGCTGCACCGAATGTCTTAACCGCTTTGCCTCAAACACGCCATAAAAATCAAAACCAAAAAAACAATAACAAATTATATAGTATTCCATCCGTTGATTCTATTTGAGGAACATTAGCGTTTCGAAATAAACGAAAACAAAATTAGTTAACCGGGTTATCAACTAATCAGCCAATTCATCAATTTCATTACAACGAAATAAAAACATACTCGTTCATTAACTATTTTCTTATCAATATTGGTTTATCACATTTCTAAGCTTTAATTATGAGTTTATCTGTGGGCCTGATCTTTTCATTCATAATGTTCATCGGACAATAATAACAAAAATATCAAATCATAACAATTTCGTCATCAGTAGTCCGGTTGATTAACTAATTAGTTTTTGATTGGAGTCCGATGTTTTCGTAATTATATCCACATTGAACATTGATTGACATATTTGATTGTTCCGATGCGAAGATTATGATGGCCTTAGTTTGGAGTCACCTGAGAGTATTGAAACAAACCCCTGTTTTCACATCCAGGGGACGACTTCTTCTCCACGATTCTTCAGATTTAACGAATTTAATTTCCATCTTAAAGGTGTCCCAAAATATATATCGGAACATGAAGCAAGCAGATAAAGCTAACAAGTCGACAACCCATGGATTGCTATACTTCTATTTTTCTTTTATCAGTATATTTGGCAATTCCGAATGGTCCTAAAAGCTTCATCATGACAATTATATTCTGCTTGATATTGCTTCCCGGTTTTGCACCCATGAAAATACTGGAGCTGGAACTAACCAGTTTTACTGGTAAAGAGTGGAAGCTTGAGCTATTTAGCCAAAACGTCAGCTATTAAGCATTTAGTCAGCTGACATCGATGACAATTATATAGTTTATTTAAACCTAGTACTGAAATTTGTGCCAATAATATGACACATATTTACAGATGACAAAGCTTGACACTGGGTCTCAAAGGATCTTCCTACACCTTGGATGTGAACACCTTATTCAATCAATCTACGAGTACTTCTGTTAATAGCTAATATTGAACAAGGGCGGAGGGTTCAAAGTATCTGCGTATCTGGTCAAGCTGCATTTACATGCTCTTCAACATTCTTCACACTTTGCAAACTGCATCTGAATAGTATAAAAATTCTAAACCTATTGGAAAACTTTATTCCATGACGTTGAATTTGGTTTTGGGCACAATCAAATTACAGGAAATCTGATATCTAAAATTGATGATCAGTTCGGATTCCGCCATTTTATGAATCGGGTCAGTAAAAGGTCCTATTAGCGACACTCTGAAGTTTTCAGTCATATAGCTATTTATCGACGTTTACGAACACTTTGCGATTGTCCTACCCGTGCCTGCATCGGATCTTTATATCTGATGTGATGTCTGATCATGACTGAAGAGGATGCTCACAATCTTCGACAGAAGTAAATAACAGTCAAAGTGGAGTCTCAAAGAATCAGAATGGACAAGTTTGGATCCGAGTTCATATTTGCTCACGACAAGAGAAACAAAGGTTCATAATAGGGAGTCGGTCACAAAACACTCGACCGATTTTTATGGAAGGTTTTTCTCATTCAATTTTGAATATTGTATCGGTACAGTGGATGCCGCCATTGCTAATGACTACTATTAGCAATGCAATGTGCTATTTTAACCACAGAGAACTTCGGGTGATAAGTTTAAAAAATCTAAAAAAAAGAAGAAATCTAGATCAGTAAAATCGGGCGTTCCTGGCGGCAAGTGCGATTCGCCAAAGCGAGACATTAGTTGTCTCGGTAAAGCATCCTTCGAACTGTCAATTGTCACGCAAGCTGAGAGTGCAGTTGCACTCTTCTGATAAAACCAGACTTACCGCAGTACTAATTTTTAAACTTGCGTCAATTAAAACTCGTTGATCATGGTGCTGTACCGCTCACCATTCAAAATTCCTGCATTGAAAATTCGCTGCAGAAACGAAAGTATAAGCGCCAAATGCGTGGCACATCGAGGGGACGACGACGGCTCATCCTTAACATTTGGATAACTGCACCGCGGCGAAACTCTCGTCGAAACGATCACTAGGAGAACTTTTGTCACGTATGATTCCAGCCTCTTTGAAGCGAGCGGCTAAACGCCTTAGTGCTCCAAATAGCAACGAGTGTTCTGCGATCTTGCGTTAGTTTTTAAAATGTTTTCTGCATCCGTTTAATTCTCAGATAAACACGAATGTATAAACAAAATAAACTATGGATCGGGTGACATTTTGTGTGTCCCTTTGTTTTGTATGAATCACCATTCACAGAAGCTTACAACTGAAAAGAAGTTAAATGTTTTACGGTGAGAGTCTCTTGTTCGGAAGCTATAAAATAAACAATACTGGCAATAATCTTAACAAAAGTTTTTCATTTTGTTTTTATCTTACAAATCGCAAACAGTTATTCGTCGGTGTCGCGAAACATGTCTCAAGGCCACTCAAAATTCACATACTACTCACGCCTGCTTTGAATATGAATGAGCAGTAGAAATCGACAATAGTCAAACGTGCCTCTTGGCCATATTTGAGGCGTACGGAGTATGCCACTGGAAAAGGTCCTACATCAACAATTGGAATGGAATTCGCACAAAAATTTCCAAAAAAAAACAATTTCTGTATTCAATCATCGTAGGCAAGTTTCGATTTCAGTTATTTTGTGCGCAGCTACACCATTTTTGGATGACAGAAGAAACGTGTTACGGTAATTTTGAATTAATTTTGTTTCCACCTTTATGTGACGCTAACTAGCGACTATGAGTATAAATTTATCGTTCTTCAGTGACATTTTGACTATTTTACGTCTCCAAGCTTTTATGAAAATAATTAAAATAACCGTTACGGTTAGCCGTTGGTGGTCAGTGTCAAAAGGTTGATGACCCATTGAAATGGAGACTTGCTTTAATGCGACATTACTTTGTTGATTTTATTTGAAAAAATATGGTAAATTATTAAAATAAACTTAACATTGATAAATGATTAATTGGTAATTATATGAAAGTTATTTGCTTTTTTGAATATGAAAACGAGACTAAATGACGTCTTGACTTTTCGCCCATTATTTCATGAACAATGCACTCGAGTTGATTGAACTTAAGAGGTTTGGCATTTGCTTTATTCTAGGTCAATTTAGATGCAAAAAAAAAACAAAGGCGGCGCCAACATTTATTGTCTAGGGTTAATAATAGCTTGACACTTCAGAGCTAATAAAGTTATGAAAATCTTCACTTAACATATGAGTTACTAATTTTCTATTATATTTTTATGGTGTTAATGATGATGTGTTTCGCTTTTTGTTTGTATGTTCTAGACGTATTATTTCCTAATATTAGCAGCTCTGAAAACAAATCATGAGGAAGTGCGAATACTTTTGCAAAATTGATACAAATTTATACTATTATGCAGGCTATCCTTATATTGCTAGTTTTCTGTAGCCTAATAAACAGCTCAAGCTTAGTTTATGGTAAGTCTTAGAAGAAAAAGTATATTAAAGTATAGAGACAATATAAATTTTGGAACTTCTAGGAACCTATATATTAATCTAACAAGGATCTCTGAGAATAAACTTAAATTGAAAGCCGACCTTGATGGTTGCTATTCGACTATTTGGCCTTTAAGTCACCGGTATGTTGTGGTAAACGATGTAATTAAGAGAAAAAAAAATCACTTAACTCTAGAGCTGCATACTATATAGGTCCTAAGTTCTATGTTTTAATTAAGTAGGATAAAACGTTTTAATTTAATTTGTTAAAAGGCATTGCTTGACTTTTGTTCAAAGTGCAGATCCAAATAATGTGCCTTAATCATCGAGCTTTATACTCGCCTGCTCCCATATATGTTTTATAGGGTTTAAAACCAGGTAAAAGTAGGTGGTTATGTCGTAGAGGTAACTTTGTTGGTTTTTCTTCTCAGAGTTCCATGATTGTTGCCAAAAATAAATTTTCTGTGAAAATCTCTTCTTGATCCTTAAGTGACTAATGACAAATAAAATACTGCGAATTGAACGAGAGCATAGTTAAATACTTTATCCCTATTCGGTCGCCAACTATCCAACAAATCATAGACAAACACATCTCCATTCATCTCTTTATTCTTAGTGTCTGGTCATAACCCTTGTGGGACAGCCATTTAAAATCTTCGAACTCTTTGCAATATTTTGGAGTGGTTTCCTGAAAGATTGTTTACATTCATCGTAATTTTTCGAATTTTTCGAGCTACATTCTTAGACCAGCGAGGAACCACCTCTATTTATAACGTTATACATCACACAAGTCTGCTAGCATATTTTGACACAACTTCAAAATGCCGCCGTTGGTTATGCGCCTTTTTTCAATTGGACTTATTGATAGGTCGCAGGTTCGAATCCTTGAGTAAGTCATGAAATTGTATCTGGCTTCGAAATCGGTCCTTTTGCCATTGGGATCAAAAAAATTGGGCTATCGCTAGAGTGGGCGACCAGTAGGGTCGTTTTGAAGTTATAAATCTATCGGCGCATTCCAAGACTGTGCTGTCAATGGTTTGTGAAGATGATGTCGTTGGCTTTATTGGAAAAGCACAATACAACGAAACACAACAGAGTGATAGTGTTATGTCCAACTATTGACTTACTGCGAATTGGACGAATGCAAATGAGAAGAAAACGTAAGTGCATTTAGTTTTGGTGGCATGCGCAATGAATTTGTGGTTGTATCAGTAGTAACTATTAAATCAAATAACAAACGTCGTAGCTTACAGGATTGAAAATTGCAATTTTATTCCTGTCGTTAAATAAACGCATTCAAGTGTTATTGATGATAGACCTATTGTCATGTCTTGTTTGAAAAAGCTATTTTGTTCCAAATCCAAAAGTAACTTTCTGATAATAAAAAACTGTTAACTCTTCACCAATCCGGCCAGCTCCGCTTAGCAAAACCAAAGTTCTGTTGGTTTGATAAAATAAGGGAGGCTATTGATTCCGGAACATTTGACACAGAATAACTAAATATGCAGAAAGCTCAGAAGGAATTTTTTAATAATATATTTTCTGGAATTGAGTAATATAATTTGTTCGTACTTGAGCGGGAGGTATCAACGAGTGGTAACCG
Source organism: Orthonevra nobilis (assembly GCA_963555765.1). Taxonomy (NCBI): domain Eukaryota; kingdom Metazoa; phylum Arthropoda; class Insecta; order Diptera; family Syrphidae; genus Orthonevra; species Orthonevra nobilis. The sequence goes on from OY743224.1 coordinate 151,939,136, forward strand.
GCAATAGAATGTCAGGCTTCCTCCTGTATATCAACAAACTTCATGAACTGATCAAAAATAGCTGTCTTCATATGAATGCCGATGATGTTCAACTCATTTTCAGTCAATCCCTAAATGAAAAAAAAAAATGAACGAGGATCTACTTACTATAAAAGAAACTAGACTGCAAGGAACAACCTCTGCTTAAATTCAACCAAATCTAAGATACTTGCTATCTACTAGAGATTTAATGAGATTTGTGTTGCTTTTCGGTCATAGAGTTCGTCGTGTCAGCAAAAAACATAGGCGTAACTTTTAATAGAACGTTGACCTGTAATAGGAACCTGAAAGCCGCAATTGGGAAAACCTATGGTGGATTCCAAGCTCCGTGGCAAACACAACGTTATCTCCCAACTATCATAGAACCAAATTGCTTCTGGTCAAATCACTTCTTTTACCGGTTCTTTTGTTGCGAAATATTCCTTAAGCTAGATTCTGAGTTTCAAAGAAAGCTTAACGTCGCTTACAACAATATCGTACGCTAAATTGTATATACAATCTAAAACGGCATTATCATGTTTGAGCGTACACGTATGTCGAACAAATCTGTGGTTGCTCTTACAGGAAACTAATGAGGCATCGGTGTCTGTTTTCTGCATGAAGTCACCCGAACCGCCCAACCAGATTACCTGAAGCTGAATTTCATATACGTAGGCCGCTAGATATATTTCTGGCCTTATAATGAAAATGCGAATATTTATCATCAAAAGTGGTTTTATTGTTTTTCAAAGTATTCTCCAGCATGATTTATACACTTTTGCATGCGCTCAAACCAATTGCCGAAACACTTTTTGTTTCCACTCCGATTGAGACACCTCCAAAACATGGTTTTTAAACGCTTCAACAGCATGTTCTGGCGACGAAAATCGTTGACAACGCATTTTTTCTTGATGTGCGTACGGACTGTACGGCGGATGACTCATTAATGCAACGTTTTGGCCGGTCAAAAAGGCGACGGTTTGAGCCGATGTGTGAGAGCTCGCATGGTCATGGTGAACAATGATTCGTCTTCTCTTGTTCGTTTCTCGAATTTCTCCAAAGACTTCAGGCAAATAAATTGTGGTGTGCCACTCAGAATTGACCGTCTTACGTTGCTCAAGCGGAACAGTCGCCACATGACCAGTTTTGCCGAAAAAAACAGGCGACCATTTGCTTCGAAATGCTTCTTCCACGAACAACTTTTGTTGGATTTGGCTCGTCTTCGAAGACCCACACGGTCGATTGTTGTTTTGTTTCGGGCTCATACGCATAGATCCATGATTTGTCACCTGTGACAATCTAATAAACGTCTTTTGAAGCACCGCGATCGTATTTTTTTAACATTTCTTGGCACCAATCGACACGAGACTTTTTTTGAGCGATTGTCAAATTGTGAGGTATCCAACGAGAACAAACCTTTTTTACGGCCAGGTGTTCATGCAATATCGAATGTTTGCTGGTGGGAGAAATGCCCAGGGATGCCTCTATCTCACGGTATGTCACATGACGATCTTGCATTATCAGTTCACGCACGGCATCAATGTTCTCTGGCACAATGGCCGTTTTTGGACGACCTTCAAGGAATTCGTCTTTGAGCGAGCGTTGGCCATGACTGAATTCATTAAACAGTGCTATAGGATGGTGCTTCATCGCCATACAAAGATTTAAGTTCATCAATGCACTCTTGTCGTGATAATCCACGTCGAAAGTTGTGAAAAATGATCGCACGAAAGTGTTCACGAGTTAATTCCATTTTTTTGCCGAGATGAATTTTTCAAGTCTCTGTAAATAAAACAATTCACGATTAAATGACAACACGTTCTGAGTGATGTTATGCTAAAAAATGTCACACTTTCCAATGGAAATGTCAGATTGCACCTGGCCACACTTAGTGTTGCCTAGGCCAGAAATATATCTAGCAGCCTACGTAATCATATTTCTAAATGACAGTTCTTGTACATGTTGTCTGACTTTGGAACGCGCTGCCTAAAAGCAAATGAAAAATTAAGAACGCAAACGATTTCAAAAAATCACTTTTGATGAGGGCTATGAATAATTAAATCAGTATTTCAAATATTACTCGAAACTATTCTCTTCTTTCTTTTTATTGTTCTTGTGTTATTTTAATTCTTCTTTCAATTTTTTTATATACGAGTATCTTATTCAGCTATGAATTTTATCTTTCATTTTTGAATTTTATTTTATCTTCATCTCTTATATTTTATTTTTTTTCTGTAAAAATCTTGCTAACACTTTAATGCACGATTTATCGTTTAAAATAAGATTTTATATTTAAAAGATGTAAGCAATTATATTCAAATAAAGAAATAGAAAAATTGGAATAATATTATATTCTCCGTCCCTATTTGGACTCCACTCATGGAACAATCGTAACAAAATTAAATCAGATTCTCAAGCTACTAAACTATCTTTCCATTCTGTTCTTCATCCTTTGGCTCGTTATGTGCAAAATGCATTAAAAGGGAAGTCATTATTTCTTGAGAGTGAACCAATTTAAAAAATATGGCTTATAAGATTGTGTCTTAAACTTTTTCCATTCATTTTTACCTTTTTTTCATGGTTATAGCAGGTGTGTTCAAATACCAATTTGCTCAAATAGTCCAGCTTGTCCAAGTCTTCATATAGCAAAGACAGTCTTGTTTCGCGTTCTGTTTCCGCAGTTGTTTTCTTGTGTAAAGTTAAGAAATCAAACGAATTCTAAATCCTAGTCAACAAACTTTGGGGTTTGACTACGAAGAAAACATAAATAAATACTGAATACAACCGAGAGTTATAAAATTTATTAATCATGCAAAATCTTAACACTTCTCAATAAACTATTCCCGAATTTTTCAATGGCGTAGGTGTAATTCGAATTTTTTTTAAGTAAAAAATTAAACAATTTTCCAATTACACCCTTTCTGGGTTTAAATTTAAATTTAAATTGTTTAAGTAGAAAATTTAGCTAAAAATGAATTAGTCAAGCATAAATGAGGTCAATTGTATAAGTACACCCCAAACTTTTGGCCTGCATTGTACCCATATGCATGGTCTTTTGATATAAACATTCAATAAGTCGCCCATCGCAGAGGACAGATGATGCAGTGACCAGATGAAATCCTCATTAGTGGGATCTGCCATTCTAGATGCAAAATAGTTGATATACAAATAAGAGCCTTCTGACATTGCAGACGTTAAGAAATAAACTTGTTCTTCAAGAAAGAAAAAAATAATCTAGTTTTCGCAAAGGCTAAAGAAATGGTTTTATGGTTCGGAATGAAACCAAACCTTTGTTTGTCACTTTGCATTAAATAGATACTGGGATTGACTCGTAAAATCATATTGACCAAGGACGCAGACGGCATGTGGCTTAGTCAACGCATATTAAAACAACTGATATTAGTGACGCATCCATCGTTAAATGATAGACAAAACTTAAAAGACAAGTTTATGATCAGCTACATCGAGTAAAAAGAGTGACGAACTTTGAGCATTACATTAAAAGAGGAAGTCTTCATTATGAAAACCAGTTAAAAGTAGAACCAGAATTGTATTTTAAATGAATGACTGCAAGTTTTTAATTTTGCGTTAATTACAGATGAGACAAGTTCATTGACTTACAGATAATAATTTTACTTTAAAAGTAGTTCTGTCACCATAAACACGCAACACGACAGTTGTTATATGATCGTTTATGAAATTTAAATCGTTTAAAGTAAAACCCGGGCTTAACCTCAGATTCAGTGTCGACGATAAGATTTTTTTTTTTATCTGAATCGGGTTTTGTAAAAATCATAAATATAATTTTAATAATACACAATTAACAAAATTATTTATAAATAGTAATTTGATATTTTATTTTATTTTGAATTAATATACACAATATAATGTTTGATGTTTTTATTTCTACATGTAAATTATAATAAATAAGCAATTTTATAAAAATGAACGCGGCGAAATTGACAGAATGGACTTGTTGCCTTGAGCGGAAAGATAGGTAACTCATTTATAAGCCTATGAAATAATTTCCGCAGTAATTCAGGCTAGAAAAATGTTGTAGATTTAGGTATGCAGATTTATCTGAGGCCAACTGTAGTTAGTCAATTGGATATTTCAGTTGGATGGTTTTAAAAAAAAATTATAATGGTATATAAAATAAAAGACAGCCAAAACGGGACATGTAGTGTGAGATGTATCTTTTTTAAACCATATGTCTTTCACATCCATATCTTCAAGCCAAGCAAATTTTTCAAACTTTCACTGACTTGTCATATAATGTTTATCATGAACCGATAAATGGTAATGAACCAACCAACAATACCATAAACAACAAAATTTTATCAGTATGGGAGTATGGATTCGGAATCTAAGAACACTGTAAACCACGAGATGGTCAAAAATTGTGAAGCGTATAAACACGCTGCAGGAAAAAAACTCGACTTCGGAGAGACGTTGCAAGAGTAAAAACCTGTTGTCCGTGGCTTATTATCCCAACTTCATGTATCCCGGCTTTATTCCAACAGAGGCTTTCCTTTATTTTGACCTTTAGTGCGGAACTTGCCAACAATGCAGATGTCACTCGCAGCTCTGGGGAGAATCTCTGGTTCAGAAGGCCGATATCAGTCCTTGACAGGGAGAATGTTAATAGTAAGCACCAACAAATTTGATGGTTAAAAAAGGGAGAGGGTGTTTCCTAATAAAATTTGCACCTTAAATTTTAAAAATTAAAAATATAAAGTTTTGATCCTTGAAAAACAAAGGATAAGCACAAGGCTTAGCTTAGAGCATCCACATAGTGGCAGTAAGTAAAATGTTAATAGTTAAGCAATTTTATGTTTATCATGTAAGTTATTATGACTTAAAATAAAGAAGATGCATAAAAAAAGGAAAAAATCGAGATTCAAGGCAAAAGGATAGAGCTAGGCGAGGAGAACAGAAGTCAAAAATCATTCTTCGACATCGAGAAAGCCACACTCGCATTCAACTATACAAATCAATGGTCGAATTCGGGAGGAAGACTTGCTGCAGAAAAATTATGCTTCTTCGGTTTTTCTTAAATCCTAGGGTCAGAGTCCTCATCGAAGCACAAAAGTGTATGAGCTGCACAAATATGTGAATTGAGTCCGGAATGCAAAAAGTCGACGATTCACGATTCAATGACTAGTCCACATCAAGCTAATGGACTACAATTCTCCAACTACGAATGTCTTTTAATCTCAATTACAAGTTTTTGAAAAATTGACAAGACGATGGAGCAAAATGTGGTAAGATCAAATCAATTTTTTTTTTGGAATAGAAACGAATAGCTATACATGTACTTGGCATTTAAGTTATTTTGGTTAGACCAACATTGCTGTTGATCCCCCGTAAAGTCCGAACTTTTACCTATATTTCAATTGGATCAATTATTAACTCCAAGGCTTGAACCCTAAAGTAAGTTTTGCAATTTTTTTCCAGTTCCCAGATCTGGTTCAGTCATTTTTTGCTGTTTGGATTAAATTGAATAAAGCAATGGTAGTCTGACATAGTTCCAACATCGTCAGAAATTAGGCTTTCAGTTATTACACATTTGCAACATGTTATAAAAGTTGCTGCTTTAAGGATCTTGATTGTCTCTAAAAAATAAAATAAAGTACAACTTTTTTCGAACGTTCGCCAAAAGATGGTTAAGGAGTCATATACGATTCAATACTTGGTAATTTCTAAAAACAATTTATTTATTCTCACCATTTCAACAAAACTACACCTGTCAAATTAACTTAAAAACAGCCGCTGTATCGATCCTTCAAACGTCCGTGTAAAACTAAAATCTACTACATTTTTAATAAAACGTCAAAACTGCTTTCGGCTAATAAAAATAATAAACGTCAATCAGTGAAAATTGTTGAAAAAAATTCTTGTTGTTCCGTGTAATTTTGCGCGATAAAAAATGTTTCGCTCCTCAACTTTTGATAAAACGCTAGGTAATTTGTGATAAAATTTATAAAACAAAAAAAACGTATTCGTGTGCTGTTCGTCACTTTACGCGAAAATACACAAATGATTTCCTTTATCAAATTGTGACTCATTGGTCCTCCCCTTTGTTTGCGTACATTGCGTTGCACACACAAATTGCAACAAATTGTCCAATCGACTTATCAAATTCTCTTTTTTGTTTGCAGAAAATGCTACAAGTCACTTGCGATTGGAACCCGACTGGCCGTCGATTCTACTAATTTGCGATGCTATTCGCCAAAATGACGTTACGTATGTTTCAGTAGACCATATCCCTTTATCCTTGCAGACTCATCTTTGTTTATACGATTTCTTGTATTGCAGCCCGAAGCAGGCATTCCTTGCTATCAAGAAGAAAATGTCTTCGCCGAACCCACACTCGGCTTGCTACGCACTTCTGGTATTGGAAAGTGTGGTGAAAAACTGCGGACAACCGATTCATGAAGAAGTTTTCACAAAAGAAAACTGTGAGATGTTCAGCACTTTTCTCGAACAGACCCCGCATGAGAATGTACGACAGAAAATGCTGGAATTGGTGCAGACTTGGGCCTACGCCTTTCGTTCGTCGGAGAAATATCAGTCAATTAAGGTAAGTGGGTATGAGCAACTTATAAAATCGAATAAAATATTTTGCTAAGCTAGTCCTTATTTCGCAAGAGCTGTGAGCTCTGATGATTTCTTGAAAGCGTTCGTCGATGATTTTCCGTGTGCTGAGGAACCTTTTGCCTGGTTCTGTTTCCTGTCTGCTGATGATCCTGATGTCTTCTTAAGATAGCTTGCTAATCCTTCATAGTCTTAGTATATCGTTGTGTTGCTGATGTATTTTCGCGTGTTGAAATTACTCCAGGGTCCAGTGCTACTGGCTTATAAGCAACTTAATGGTCTGATAAGTTGCTTATAGGCCAGTAGTTTGGTGCTTTTATGCAATCCATTTCTCTTTTTTAGAAGTGGATGCACTAAATGATTGGTGAAATTGGAGTGATTCCTAAATAGTAACCGTTCGCTGAAAATGATCCCAATGTTTTTTGGGCTGAGCTATGAAACAATCTTTCTCTCGTCTGGCGGTGTTGTACGCATGTCGTGGCTTCTCGTCGCGAATGCCTTCCTGCTCCTTGTTGCTGTGGTCGGTGGTCGGAAGCAGATGAACTTCGTCTTGCTGCTGTTGATCCTCAGTCTCCATTTGAGGTGATAGTCACAGGGCTTCGCGATGTGTTTTTTCACTCTTGCGGCTTCATTTTCCGGGGCGAATGATAAAGAGTATGTTATTGAGTCATCCGCGTAAAGGAATGTCTTCATACGAGTGTCGTTGGATGGGTTTTCCTCTGTCAGGATGCTGAAAAGGAGGGGCAAGACTCTTTCTCCTTGGTGAACTCCTCCTAGTAGTCTTCTAATTGTTGACAATTTATCTTGTATCTAGACCAAAAATGACCTTTCTGTTAAAGTATTTAAAAAGATTCTTGCCAGATGGTGACAAAATCCCATTCGATTCATTTTGTTGATGAGTTCCTTGACTCAAACGCTGTCGAAAGCCTTTTCAATATCCAAAAGGCACGCAACTAAAACTTCTTTCTTGTTCAGGGTTTGGGTTACATCATTATGCATCTTCAGCAGTGGATGAATAGTTGAGTGCTTCGCCCGGAAACCAAATTGATAGATTGGGAGAATTCCCTTCTCCGAGCAAATTGCCATGATTTGGCGCAGCAGTATTGATTAAGCTCTTTCCCAACACAGCAGAGGAGCGCTATCGGCCTATACCCGTCGATGCTGGATCTATTGGTTTTTTGAATCTATTGAAGCTCTTAAGTGGAGGTATATATCCTGTGTTGAAAGAAATCTTGAGAAAAAGTATATAGGATCTGTTGGGGATGGCTTGAAAACCTAAATTCCTTCAGATAAAATTCTTCTTTTCTAATTTATTATGTTCGCGTAATTTTTCGCAATTCTGTGATCATTGCATAAGGGATAGATCTTTTGGGATGTGACGGTCAAATACCAAAACCATGGTTCACTTCAATAGCCTTCCCCACACGTACGTTCTTTATCGAGCGAAAACGTAGAAATCGTGAATTCGCGCGGGAAATAGTACACATGTAATGACACGACTTGAACCACGGAATGCGCGTGTGCTCAGTTGCGAAGGATTGCGCGCTCCCCCGTTAGTGAACAACTCTTTCCCATATAGTTGAGCGTGGATTTCCGGAAGCTTATCGAGACTTCGTGGTAAACAAATTCAGTCTTAGGGGATCCTGTAGGAAAGAGCTGAAGAAGTCTGAGGAAAGTCGACAAAGTGGTAGAGAAAGAGATACCATCATTATGGTATTATGACCTACTGACTTTCATTAAGGACCAGGAGCTTCCCACAGACAGCTTGTCTAATATGGATGAAATCTGAATAGAAGAACAAACTGCAGACATAAGTCACCGGGATATTTTGGAAGAATATGAAAGTGGAATGGAGACAACGCGAACGCGTAGCCAAAAATCGGAGTGTTGCTGTGAGACGTTCTTCTGTACTGATGCTTTTTTTCATGATGGTGTCTTGTTTTGTTATCCTACTCCCAATTTTGTTTAGTAATAAATGGTAAGATTGACTGTCCAATCGCAAAAAGTTCTTGAAATCATCTCGAAATTGGCCACGAAATTCGCGAACTAACGACATGTGACCATACCGTTGTCTGTAGTTTTTAACCCAAATTTTTCGGCTTAAAATTTCAATAAACCCCGTACAAACTACGGCTTGGTTTATGGTTTCTCCTTTTTTCAATATTAAATTTTACAAAATCAATTTCAAAACTGAAAATAATTATCTCTCTGATAAATTCAATCGCACGTTTTGAGCGAAAACTGTTGGACACTTCAGAAAGTTCCACTTCCACGCGGTATTTCGCGCGTGATTTCCCATAAGACACAAACTCCAGGAGTGTACGCTCTAAGAACGCGTGAAAGAACGAGTGAACAATTTGTAAACAAACTTTGGTACCACGTTCATGGTGCGCGGTATTTTGCTCGTTATTTACCCCCCTTCGTCGCATACACTCCAATCATGTGGTAAAGCGCTTGCGCGTAAAGGCCGCTTATGACTCTGAGGCAGGCAATTGGGAAATTCCAATTATTTTTATTTTATTGCTCCGTTTTCGCCGTTATAACAGGGAGACATCGTCGCCTTAAAAACTGGAAATGACATCTTGCAGCAGCCAACGAAATCGTAATTGAAAAATTAAGAATGTTCAACCGAAGGTGTTATTGTCGAAAGAAGGCTTAACTGAAAAATAAAACATTAAAGATCGTGTCCGTAAAACATCGATTGCACTTTCTACCTGCCAGAGAATTATCGTAGCCAAATGGAGGATTCAACCTTAAATAACACACTAGCTCTACACTGCAATAGTAAGGCCAATTCTAACTTACGGAGTCTTAGTTTGGTGACCGGCACTAAGGACTAAACAAAATCTGACTTGAATAACCAGAATGCAAAGATCGGCATGCATCGGTATTGCGTGTGCACTTAGATCAACACCTTCGGCTGCCCTAGTTTACTGAATCTTCTTCCCATGAACATACCCTATGCTGAGTCCTTGGGCACAAGGGTATTCCGGGTAGCGAAAGAGCCGAAGAACTAGCAAGCAATCACCCCGTATTAAAAGCAATAAAAACATTGTTACTGAAAAACGCCATTAACAACACCAATCGTTGATGGGCGGAACCTGCAGAGCATCGAAAACAATGTGGTCTGCGCTAGGTCCAGTGAAAACTAAAACTCTCTTAGAACTAGATCTGAAGCAAATTAGTGAACTAGTAGGCGTAATGACTTGTCATTGCCTAATTGGCAATCAAGCCTGAAGACTTGGAGCGCCTTACAATGATTTCTGTAGAAGCTGTAGGGATGAAAAGGAGGAGGAAAGTACACTACCTCGGTACCTGCCCGGCCTTAGCAGAGACAAGAAGAAAACTAATCGGTAGCTATTTCTTCAACAGTCTTGAAGGAAAAACGATGCGGCTAACTGCGAACCGGAGTGCTGTTTCATCGGGAAAACGCACTGATGGTTCAGAAGGCTGCAGTTTAGATTGTTGCTATTCAAGAAACATGATTCAAACTACTTGCCAATTCTAGCTCGCAGTGACTTCCTCAGCTCAAGGAACACCTGTGGACCAGGAAATTTGAAGTTAGGTTTTGTGGTAGACTTAAGAGTATTTTTTAAGTTTAATTTCCTTGTTTTATATTCACTATCATTGCTTTTGAAATATACCTCTTATAGGCTTGCAAAACATTTTTAAAAAAAAGAAAAAAACAATTACTGAGACGATCTCAAGAGGGAGAAGATTTTAATTAACCTTATTTCTTGAATAAAATAATTTTATGCGCATCGTTGTGGAAAATCTTGTCATTGCTTTTGTCTGCACCGAAAGCAGCTGCTCATATCTTATTTTGAGTCAATGTATCCCAATATAAATCAAGTATCTAGTTAGCACACTGAAACACCACTTATGGCAACACTGAATACAAAAGCACGTACCTAGCTATTCTAATTGGCCCCTAATCCATTTGTCATTGTGGTCAGCAGTCGCAAAGTAATTCGGCTTACGTGCGGTACTCGGTTCATTGTTTTACACTTAAAATGCCAACCGAAGAGAAGGTGTAAAAGAAACCTAAGGAAACCTAAGTGATTTATGAATTAAAACATTTTCAGGATACGATGACCATACTCAAGGCAAAAGGTCATACATTCCCCGAACTGAAGGAAGCCGATGCAATGTTTACCGCTGATACAGCGCCTGATTGGGCTGATGGCAAAGTGTGCCACCGCTGTCGAGTGGAATTCTCTTTCACCCAACGCAAACATCACTGTCGTAACTGTGGGCAGATATTCTGCAGTCAATGCTCCACGAAACAGTGTCCTCTCCCGAAATATGGCATCGAAAAAGATGTGAGTATGCCGCGTTCAAAAGTTTCCTTTTTACGAATTAAAATACCAATTGAACTAGGTTCGAGTTTGCGATGGATGTTATGCAAGCTTACAGAAGCCATCTAGTGGAAAGCCTCGTCCAGCTGAGAGTGAATTGCCAGCCGAATATCTGAATAGCTCTCTGGCCCAGCAGGTGCAGGTGGTAACAAACAAAACATACACATTCCCCCTTTAAACCAAGTCAATTGATTGAAATCAAATTATTTCAGACTCCACCGCGGAAAACCGAACAAGAACTCAAAGAAGAAGAGGAACTTCAATTAGCTCTAGCGCTCAGTCAGTCGGAAGCCGAACAAAAGAAACAGCAGGTGAATTTGTTTACACATTCAGCTTTCCCTCATCCGACTGTACTGGTATTTTTGCCTGTGCTTTATCGAGTGTTTTATCAGTTTTTTTTATATTCTGTTTTTAATTTTTAATTCTGTTTGAGTGTTGAGTGACTCATAACCACGCGATGAGTGATTAGAAATTTCTTTGAGTTTAACTGAGCGGTGATTATTTTTTCTTCTCTAGACAATTGTGACTACGTATCGTCTGCCACAACGATCGCCGAGTCCAGAGGCACCACCACCAACGCCAGTAGTAACCGTTGAAGATCCAGATTTGGCGAAATACTTGAATCGCAGCTATTGGGAACAGAGGAAGGCGAACGAGTCACCAGCGAGTCCATCGGCGCCAAGTCCAATGCCACAACCGATTGTAACCCCGGTGATAAGTAACAAGGTAAACTGTCATATGTTATTGTTTGTTTGATTATAATTTCTTTTTGAAAGTAAACGTTTCACGGTCTTTAAAATATTACGCATAATGTAAAAATAGACTGCGGTAGGCGATCTTTGAGTGTTTATATTCGGACTTGAAATATTTTGAATATTGTTTGTCATTAAATATTTACTTTTGTGGATTTTTAGCAATTAAAAGAGTTCAAGTGGAAAGAAGAAGAATACAAAAAATAAAAAGGGTAGAATTTCTATTCCGTCTTTTGTCGCTTTTCGGACAATAGGGCTGTGTTGTTTTCAAGGTTCTTTTGTTTGTTCTTCTCGCGACTGTTTTTGTAACTTTTCATTGCACTTTTTGTGGAGAGAGTTGCTTCCGAAAGAAGTGTTGGTTTTTTGGGCATATTGCCGTCTGGACGGCAAGAAACGACGATCAAATCTTAGCTGCAGTTAGTGTTGACAGACATGTGACGACACGAGAAATCGGTAGGCTGTTTAGCATTGTCCAAACAGCTCTTTGATAGAGACTGAAAAGGCTTGGAATGTCGAAAAAGAGGGATGTTTGGGTTCCTCACGAACTAAGTGAAAGAAAAATGGATCGCATAATGATCTGTGAGTCTTTGTTAAGGTGGAACTCGCTTGAGACCATTTTTGAAAAGTGTGGTTCGGGAGACGAGAAAGGGGTGGTTTACAACAACATTCGGTGCAAGAGGTCATGGTGCGCTCACCGCAACCGGCCGGTTATCAAGAATTACATTCCAAAATTGTCATGTTGTGGGGAGTGGAAGACAAACGGCCGGAGAAAGTGAACAGGAAGGGCGTTGTTTCCACCATGACAACGGCAGAAGGCACACAGCTTTTGTAACAAAAGAAAAGTTGAATTCCTTTCGCATCGAGGTAGTATTGCACTCACCAAAAAGGGATCTACAAGAGTGGAAGGCTGCCGTGTTTCAGGCAGAGACTCTTCACGGGTCGGGAGCCCGCTAAAAAAAAGAAAGGTTCTATAGAAACGTCTATGTAAACGTCCAAGACTTTGAAATACGCGGTTTCCGCGATAACTTCTTCATTTGATCTGAATATCTTTACCTGAAGCCACCGCTTGAGGTTTGTGAATAGATAGAAATCGCTGGGAGCCAATTCTGGAGAATAAGGTGGGTGAGCAACAAGTTCGTATCTAAATTGGTACTATTTGGGCATCAATTTCAAAGACAGTGGTGTGATATCATGACAGTACAGAACTTCTTCGCCGTATGAGGTTCAGTTTATTCAATAACGCTGCACATGTCCACTTCAGTCCTGTTAAAGGATAAAAGGATAATCGATGAAGATTGTATCATGTGTATCCCAAAAATCGGACGCCAAAAACTTCGTGGCCGAGCTTTATTATTTTGGAGGTTGCAGGTTGCTTATTAGTCTCAGCCGAAATGTAAAGGACCCACGTTTCATCCATCGTCACAAAACGTCAACAAAATTCCGCTCAATAACGCTGCAACAACACTTAGCCCGCCGTTGAACCACGAACGCGCTGTTGTTTTTGGTCGACGGACCGAAAACGCGGCACCTATCGCACCGATAGCTTTTTCATCTCCAAGACGTCATGCAAAATATTTTTTTTAAGATATCCATGGCCTCAGCTAACTCGCTCAACTCCAGTTTTCGATCACTCAAAACGATTCGTTGCACTTGCTTGGCGATTTCTTCATTCGTAGCCTCTTTTGGCCTTTCAGAGCGAGGTGCCTGCGTGCCTGCACGATCCAGTTTAAATTCACTAAAGCACCGATAAACCGCTTTGCAGTATTTAGCTTCAATGTTCATTTGACTTTTTCACTTTGGAACAATCGAGTTCTGAAATTATATTTTTTTTGAATGCTTCAGCTTCTTTGTGGTTATTGTTGTTCGCCGGTATTTGGTGTCCTATGACCGAGCACCGATATCTGCCAAAATTTGTGTGTTCTGCCAAAATTTGTTTTTGCATTTTGCTAAATTTTCATATTCTTCATCAGAAGGCCAAGTTCTCAGCAATTAGCTCAAGGTTATATATCCCGAGTGTGCGAGCTAGCAAGCCAATCTTTATCTTAACAGAATCTAACAGACTTCATGCTATTCTTGTTGGTGAGCTAATTACTGAAGGCTGTGTATCTAGAGAACGATCCATACGCGAACTCTCTTAAGAGCTTCAGTTACACTTTAAATACATTTTGTGTATGTATCTGCTTTTGCCTACGATTAAATTTATCAGACGTGAGCAAACATGAATCGCCAGATTTTCCAAGAGCATTAAGATACTCTTCATGAAGAAAGATTTACTATATTTGAAAAAATTAACTGATTTGAACTGCCTTTTGATCTTAATCCCATCAATTTTTATTTCTTTCTCTTTCAGATGATGTCAGATGAGATCCAAATTGATGAATTCGCTAACAACATGCGCAGCCAAGTGGAGATCTTCGTCAATCGGATGAAATCGAATTCCAGTCGAGGACGCAGTATTTCAAATGACAGTTCTGTGCAAACACTTTTCATGACTTTGACTTCGCTACATTCCCGTCAGCTTTCGTACATCAAGGAAATGGATGATAAACGCATGTGGTATGAACAACTACAGGACAAGCTGGCACAGATCAAAGACTCGCGTGCTGCTTTAGATGTACTCCGACAGGAGCACGTTGAAAAACTTCGCCGCATTGCTGAGGAACAGGAGCGCCAACGTCAAATCCAAATGGCCCAAAAGCTCGAAATCATGAGGAAAAAGAAGCAAGAATATTTGCAATACCAGCGGCAATTGGCTCTGCAACGCATTCAGGAACAAGAGCGTGAAATGCAAATGCGACAAGAACAACAGAAGGCACAGTACCGAATGGGACAGACGGCGTTTCCATTCATGGCCAATCCAAATCCGCACGGCTCTCCAAATCACCAAATGAACAACGTTTACAACCCGTACGGCTTCAATCCAAATTCACCTGGTCCAATGCCACAACAATTCAATCCACAGGGACAAGTGGTGCCACCTGGAGGTCAGGTTGGTCCTCCACAAGGAGCGATAGCTCCTCCGCACACTCAGCCAAACATGAATAATGCACCTATGCCTGGAATGTATACGCCAGGGCTAGCTGGCCCTCCATTGCCTAGTCACCCAGGAATGATGGTTGCCGGAATGCCGCACAGTCCAATGGTGATACCTAATACCGTTGGCCAGCATATGAGTCCACATCCAACCGCAGAGGGAATGGCAAACATGAATGGTAGCTCTCTGAATAATTTTCAGTTCCATCCAATTTTATAATTGTCCTTTTTCCAGTGAACAATCCGGTCGCATTGCCTCAGCAGCATCCACAGCAACAATCAATGAATCCGCCATTAGCTCATATCATGCTTCAGCGACAAACTGTTGTCCAAAGTCAACCCCCGATTCAAACGGCACAAGCTCCACCGCCCATGGCTCATCCAATGCAACAACCTCAAGTGAACGGCCCTCAAATGCAAGGGCCTACTTCAATGCCATCTTTGAATCCACAGCAGCAGCCACCCCTACAAACAACAGCCGTCCATGCTGTACAGCCTGTTGCACCTGCTCCAGTCGAGAAGTCTGTTCCAGAGCCAGCGGCTCCACAGCAACACAATATTGAAGAGACACCAAAAGGAGAGGTCACCACAGCAGAGCTGATTAGTTTCGACTAAGCGGACATTAAATATTTGATTATTCGAATTCATTTCTTTGTAAAGAAGTCCTTCACTTGGTGCGGGCTTTAGGAGTATATAAGCAGATATTGTCCTTAAGATTTCATTCCGATATTGGGGGTTATTGTAGTTCAAATAAAATAAACATTTATTATATTAAATGTTTCCCTTTTAATTAATTCATGGATATCTATGGTTCTTGTGGCTAAAGCGTCGGACTCCTGTGCGGAATTTCTAAATATTTTTATTCGAGTGTTGTCAATCAAACAAACCTATCAGCAAAGGCTGATTCGCGCACAACGCAAATAAAGTGATAAGAAGCTAGCCAAATCAGTCAAAGCTTAAATTTTTTTTACAAGCCAGGTCGATTCTTAAGTTGATACTCAAATGCGTATGCAAATTTTGCTTAAGTACAATTTCTGCACTGCACATCGTAGGTTAACAAATTCTTGACTTCCTAGAACTTTTATTTGTCTTTTGTGATTCTGTTTCCAATAATGGATATTTTATTGGCGGGGATGATCTTAAGAAAACTTAACCATTAATTGTTTGCATGGTTAAAAGTGTCTTATTTTAGGTTCGAGCAAACGACTATACTTCCATCCGACCATTCTTTGGTGTATAATTCGGATCAGGACGTTTTCAAATGCTATAAAAGTCGGGCAGGAAGTTATCACTTTACTTTAATTGAAGTTGTTTGAGACTCATTTCTGCCAGACTCAAGAACCTTAAATGGTGTTTAATCTGGAGGTTGTTTGTCATCGCCGCTCTACTGTTTACAAAAGAAGTCTTTCCCCTACTTACTTTCCTTACATCGTTCCAGTGCGGTATGTATTCGATTGCGTGAGCTTGCCGATGTTCAGCCCTTCTTTTTTTGCTCGTAAGGCTAGCGAACTCTTCGCGTCCTTCTTTGCATTCCTGCTTATCTCTCTCTGCACGCCAAGTTGGTTGAGATCCCCTTCCACTTGCGTGCGCCACCTGAGTCGCAGTCTTCCTATACTGCGCCGTCCCTTGGAGGTGGATTCGAAACTTCCCGGGCCGTAGCCGTGGAGCCATCTCAGCCATTGGACTTTTATCATTTTTCTAAGTCGATGTCGCTGTACACCTCCACTCACCGTCTATGCAGACGGCACCATAGAATTTTTCTTTCGAAACAACATAAGGCGCTCTCATTCGCTCTTGAAAGTGTCCATGCTTCTTCACCATATAGGTATCTTAAGAGCGACTTTAGTTCGAGCGAAGGCTTTACTACTCAAGGGTCTGTTTATGGTGACGTTCTGACCAAGATGTCGCTGTTGGGTGTCCTTGCTGGATGACAGCATACACTTCGTTTTGCCCACTCTCCATAATCGCCAAGCCCACCTTTGCCACCTCTGCCTTAATACTCACAAAAGCACTGTTGACATCACGATTATGTCAATATCATCGGCATATGCGAGTTGTAGAACAGACATTTTAAAGAAAGTTCCTCTAGTGTTGACGCAAGAGTTTTGCAATATTCTTTCAAGTATGATATTCGAAGAAGAAGAAATCGGATGACAGTGCATCACCTTGCTTACAACGTTTTTTCACATCAATAGTCTCGGTGAGGTCTCTGCCAAACTAAATGGAGCAGCGTGAGTTCTCCATTGTCATCGTGGACAAACGGACGAGCTTGGCAGGGATGGCAAAACTAGATGAGGCTCTATCCAGCACATCTAGCTGGATAAAGTCATAGGCGGACTTGAATCGATGAAAAGGCGATGGGTGTCGAGTTGTAATTCTTTTATTTTTTTTCCGAGATCTGCTGTCCTTTGAATATCTCCTCTATGGTGGACTTTCCTGTTCTAAAGCAACACTGATATGGAACTTTCAGGTTGTTGTCGAACGGCTTACGACGTTTACATAATACGGCAGAAAAGGTCTTGAGGTGACTGATTCCTTTATAATTGGTGCAGTTTAGATGTTCTGCTTCCCTAAGGATGAGTCAAACAATACCGAGGTTGGTGGTATGTTGCAGATAAGTTGGGGCATACTCCTCACGAGATTATCGCCATCTCCTTTAAAAAGTTTGGCAGCTAGGCCGTCCACTCCAGTAGCTTTATTCGACTTAAGCATTTAATCATATTTTATTTTGGCCTTGATTACAGGTTTGATAGAGTACCTCATAGAAGCTTTCCTGAGCGATCTTTCATTTTCTTCGACTAGAGTATGTGCTTTGAAAAGCTTTCAAATTGTTTTTGAGTGCCTGAACCGTCTTATAAAAAGATGAATGCCGCCAAATCCAGATCGGTGGTAGCTAAGCAACTTAACCAAAACGATTTATTTCATGTAAAGTCAACCAAGTGTACAATAAATCGAATGTCTGGCGTGTCACACAGCTCCAAACTGCTGAAACCATAGTTTGTCTAGGTCCAAAATTTAAATCTCTTGCCAGACCAATGAGTCACACCTCCATGTTTTTTTTTGACTGTTCCTTATACAGAAAAGCCCTGATACGGAAATTTAGCTTGTTTACGTAGCCTCTGACTTTGAGTAGTAAACAGACTTTGTAAGCTAATATTGCAGGATCTTTGTGAGAAATTAACCTCGGGCTAGTCTGACTGTTCTCAAGAAGCCGTTAGGTTTCTTGCACACGACAAACACGGAAATATGTTCGGTTATCAATCATGAAACCGTTCTCACTAACGATTTTTGAAAATTTGCGTACGTCAGCTGCAGCTTTTAAAATAAATAAAAAAAAAACGATATCCTTTTTGATATAATACTCATGTTCGAGAAATACTGAATTTCTGTTAATTTTGAGAGCGAATAGTAGCTGCCAGTGTCAAAATACCATATTTAACAAATTAACAATTCAGATTTTTTACGGACATAAAAAAATAATTTATTGGTCAGGTGTTAAAATGTCCAAAATTCCTTTTCATTGAAATCTGCTCCTGATTTCTGAAAAAAATCGTAAAATCAATGCCGTCAAATTAAATAAAAATTTTCTGTGACGTTTCGTAGTTTCACGTTTTCCGAATGACTTTTACGGATTGCCTTAAACAGGTAAATAAATTTCAAATGGTCAAAGTTAAATAACAAATCTATACTAATAGCTTTAATCTCTTATCTCTTATCACTTAGAATCTGCCGAATTGAGACAGCAAAACACTTGACAGAAATACAACACATCACGTCCACTTATATTTATAACATGTTTTATTTTAAAACATATAACTTAATACATTATAACAAATATATAATATATTTTTATTGTGTATATATGTTCTTATGATAAAAAATTGTTTCAATTTATATATAATTAGTGTTTGTATATGTGTTCCATAAAAATTCCAAAAAAGTTTTGTGTATTTTTAAATAGTTCTCTTCGTTACATCGATTTCGATATATTGTAATTCAGTCAATTTTTGTCGGTTTGTTTTTGTTGTCCATGTTGTCAATGTCATTAATCACAAAACCTTTCATCATGCAAGTACCACTTACAGTAGACACCAACTTAACGTTTGAAAAAAAATTCAACATTCAATAAAACATCTTCAAGTCTTATACTATATATGACACAAAATTCTAGTTCCTCTCAATGGGAAAAACAGAATTTTCCAAATCTATACAAATATTTACATATAACGTTTTCAGTTTATCGTTACGTTTTTGAAGACACAACCACAATTCGCAGACACAACGCATTTTTTTGGCGGCCATCACTAACGGTAAAAAGTTTGTTTGTTTTGGATTAGATGACAGCTAACGGTTGGGTGTCTTAGTACACATAAAGTGACTTCTCTACTGACGGAATGTTATATGAGGAGCTGAACGCGGCCCCCTTGGTCCACCGTCACTGAAGTTTGAACTCAAATTGCATACGCACAGGAAGTTCCGGTCGAGTTGTATGGAGTGTTTAATGTTGAAATTGTTGGCGCTTTGCTGACGTTCGCTATCGAAGCTAACGTTGTCATCGGAGTTACGATTAAATATACATTTTGTACGGCAGGCGCAGTACGTTTTCGGGTAAATCATTCGTGTTGAATTTGGACGGAATGGAATGCTGATTCGGTGATTTCCTAGTTGAAGTTGTACGCTTGAAAGACTAGATGAATTGCAGTCGTTTGATTGACGTAGCGGTCCTACTGAGTCGCTGTCAACGTTGCTAATTAGGTCGGGAGTTATGTCACTATTACGGAATGGCAGACGTGATTCGCAGGCTGTTTTGACTTGGCTAACTAGCCAGTAGGTACGCATTTCACCTTTGCCCTAAAGAGATGTAAAAACGTTTAAAAATGAAATTAATAAAGGATTTCAGTACCTTAACGTTGGTGATGCCTCTTTCGGTGCAGTGGAAGCCACCGACACGTTCCAAGAGTTGATATGTTTTCTCAGAAATATGAATTTTCAAGGCTTCACCACTACTTTCCATTCGCGATGCTGTATTAACTGTGTCTCCGAAAAGGCAATATCGTGGCATCTGAAATAATTTTGAATTTAACTAAGTTTTCTTTTTAAGCATATTTGTACCTTCATTCCGACAACGCCTGCCGCACACTGCCCCGAATGGATACCAATTCGGAACTGTAGGGACTCTCCTGGTCTATGGCGGATATCAAGTTTCGAAACTCGTTCGAGAAGATGCAGCGCTAGAGATCCGATTTCTCCAGCGTGTTTGTTGCCATTTCGAATTGGTAAGCCTGACACCACCATGTATGCGTCACCAATCGTCTCAACCTGTCAAAAACGGTGTAAGAGATGGGTTAAGATAAGCTTCAATTGTATTACAACTCACCTTGTAAACGTCATAATTTGAGATGATAGAGTCGCAGCAGGTATACAAGTCGTTGAGCATCTCGATTACTTCGAAAGGAGTGCTCTTCGCACAAAGCTCCGTGAAACCAACAAGATCACTGAACAGGATCGTCACACAGTCAAAACATTCAGCCTCAACTGGTTCGCCCCGTTTAAGAGATTCAGCAACAGATCTTTAAATGTTTGTCGATTAAAGAAACATCAATATATTTTGTGTTTTTAAGCTTAATACCTTGGCAGCATCTGGTTCAGCAAGAGATCGGTCTTTTTCTTTTCCTCATACAGCAAGTTCGTTCGCTCCTGTACGAGTGCTTCCAAATTATAGGCATACTTCTCCATAATTGCCAGCATATTGTCAAATATATTCGATTTCCTTCAAAGAAATGTAGAAATAATGATTTTTTTTTATAAAAGCGCGAGCAAAAGGTCGCTTAATGTTTGGAATCAAATATCATAAATAATCATTTCCTTGGTTATATTGTTATTTAAACATGCTTGTTTTGTTTGTTTTTTGGCGCCGTAAGGAGCAAAATCAAATGTTCTTGCCACATGTGCTTGATGTAGTAAAGCAGCGGTAGTAATAAAGCATCGTCGAATAAGAAGTTCAAAGATCATTAATGAATAAGGAATAGACTGAAATATTTTATACTGTCTATAGTATATATATATACTGTCTATAGTATTCAAGGGATACAGAGAGGAGGTATGCACTCTTGGAAAAAAGAGGCACTAAACACACCTGGACCATACAAATGCAGTAATACCACGATGTGATCGGTCTGAGTGAGGAAGTGATTCGCGACCGAAAGACTTGTTGATAAACCTTAAGGACTAAAGAAGAGGATCGCGGGTGATTTGGTTTGGCAAATCAGCACTTTGTCAAGCGATTTTATGAAAAAAATTGCAAAGTGAAGTTCACTCTCACACGAAGGGTTCCGCGCTAAGCAAATTTCTCTGATTCTGAGGTTTTTTTTTTTTTTGCAAATTCATGCGAGAAATTCATCTCATACCAAGTGTCAATTCGGAATTCGCTGACGTATGTAAAAATGCACTAGTGTTAGTGTGAATTCTAATTTTCTACCCTTACCCTAATCACATCCATGAAAGTGTTTTGCTATCGCAACTAATGAAATTGATTAAAATGGTATTTTCTTGAAAATAAATAATTGATGGCAAGTTTATCAACGTACTCAAGAAATTGCTCTACGGAAGGGATTGGAAAATATTGAAAAGTAAGAAAAAATTTAATATCTTTGTGTGCCTTAATGGCTTAAACAACACACACAACTTCATTCAATGTTTATATTTTCCATCATTTTTCAACCCTTGTTTTAAGTGATTTATTGACATGTTGGGACAATCATAACTCAAGCACACATCAGAATCATATAAAAAACTTCCTTTAATAATTTATTTTCAGCATACTCTAAAAAGTTGTTAATTTGCTCCATGAACATAAATTTTTGCCCGCATTTGAATGTAGCGTGTGTTCATAAAGTCTAGAGCCTAACTGGAAGGAGGCTACCCGACGCGAAATACTGGTCAGTTTCTGCAGATTATCTTGTCTAGACTTAGCCATATCGAATACAAAGAAGCGGTATATGATCTAACCAGAATATAGTCTGCGTTCAATCGTGAATATATAGCAAGGTAATTCGAAAATTGACAGAATTACATGACATCTTTTGAACGCAACCTGGTACGTTAGAGAAGTCTCAAATACTGCGGAAAAAAGATATAAGAACTATGAAACATATATTTACATCATGATTTTTATATACAAGATCGAACATTTCGTCATGGGCGTGATGTCTGTTTTTTTTAGTGCAATTTTTCATTATCTAATAGGAATACCGGTTGAAAATGTCGTTTTTTCCTAAAATCAATGCTTTATTGAGGAAAAATAGATATAAATTCAATATTCAAAGTATTGCCCATCGCTAGCCACACATTTTTCCCATTTTTCTGACAATTCATGGATACCCGTTCTCAAAAATTCGACTGGTTTGGCCGCAATCCACGAATTTTTCCATTTTTTGACATCACCGAAATGAAGGAAGTGCTGGTCAGCCTGGCCATGTTGCATCGATCGGAAGAGATAGTAATCGGATGGCAAGGTCTGGACTATACGGCGAGTGGGGTAGGTAAGTTTGGACGACATTTGCAACATGTGGCCGAGCATTGTCATGTTGCAAAATAACTTTATCGTGTCTTCCGACCGTTTCGGCCGTTTTTCCTTCAGTGCTCGGCTCAAACGCATCAATTGTCGCCTGTGATTGTTTCATTCGGTTTTAGCAGCTCATAATACACAACACCCTTCTGGTCCCACCAAATGTACAGCATAATCTTCAGGCCATGAATATTCTGAACGGCCGTCGATGTTGAGGCATGTCCGGGGTATCCATACGTTGCCCGACGTTTTGTATTATCGTAATGTACCCATTTTTTATCACCAGTGACGATTCGATGCAAAAAAGTCTTCTTTTTGTGGCGTTCAAGCAGCATTTCGGACATGCAAAATCGGCGTTCCACGTCTCGTATCATTCCCATTGCTTTCGAACGATCGGAAATGGTTTGCTGAGCGACGCCAAGTGATTTTGCAAGTTCTTCTTGCCTTTGTGACGGATCTTGGTCGAGCAAAGCCTCCAATTCATGGTCTTCAAACTTTTTCACCTGGCCGGGGCGTTCTTTGTCTTCGTTGTCGAAATCAGCATCTTTGAACAGCTGAAACCACCGCTGACAAATTCTAACGTCTATAGTATAGCCCGGGTAAGCTTCGGTAAGCAATTGATGCGGTTCGGTTGTTTTTTTCTTTAAATGAAAGAAGCATATTTAAACTTCCCGCAAATGATGTTTTGATGGCACGAATGTAGACATTTTACGGCTTTACAAAAACTTGTGTGTTTTCACTAATGACCAATAACCTAGACTGAAATAATTAGACAATGACATGAAGTTTCTGATGTAACAGCTGTCATGGTCAAAATTCACCTCAGAGTAATAGATATAAGGTTGTCTGCAATAACGCCATTTTCAACCGGTAGTCCTATTAAATTACATGAATAACTTGATTGCTAGACAAAAATAGCTTAAAATTAGGTTAAAAAACTAAATGTTCTAATCTAACTTGCTGGCCCTATACGGGCGCTCTAAACTAAACTTACTACTAAAATTATGTCTTTCGACTTAAGCTAAAGTACATTACACCGTATTTCCTTAAAAATGCTGACTATAAACAAAGAAAATTAATTTTTAAAAACTTTTTGAAAATGCGTTTTGTTTTCAAATCAAAATAGCCTAAAATAACATAATTCTACCTTAAAAACTATCTTATTTCTAGCTTAATATGTTTTGTCAAGCTGAATACATGCAAGTACATGTGCTTAGATGTATATCAACATATACAAAATATATGTTTTTGTGAATGTCCCTTTCTTATACATTCACTTTTATGCTTAACTTAGGAGAACCTTAACCTATAAAAGTCAGCCACCACTCATACGAGAAGAAAAAAAAAAACGGCGGCCAACATTTCCCTTGTGAGCTACCCTTCAATAGAAGGATATGCCTTCTTTGTGTTCTGTCAGCCACCAGAATTGTCGGTACTGGCATTCTACATCTTTCATATCGCGGCATGAAACCGCCCTACTGAACCGAAGATTCCCCACGGAACTGTAGGCGACGTCTCGTTCCTAACTGAGTCGCTTATGCACAGTTTATGCAACATTAGCTGTACCGCTTATCTGTCGTGGATCATACCTATCGAGTCTAGGTAGAGAAAGGCCCATGGGGGGGTAAAGCAGTTAAGAGGCACACTCTAGTGATACATAACATTGGGGTAGTAAGCTCCGGAGATCAGATTGTTTACACAGTTAATTGCTCTTGCAACGTGATTTCGTGTCAGCTGTATAATAAAATTATCCACTCTTATAATGTCTGCCCTATTGTATAGGACCTCGTTGAGATAGAATTTTCTGTACTCAGACTCTGGAGATCTGTATAAGAGTAAGCAAGTCCTAAGACATTGCCTTCCAAACAACCGAATCTTATCCATTGAACTTGCTCCCACGTTGAACCACACTAGACGAGCATAGGCCGAATCAGAGCCATGTAGCAGATTGTTTTTACCCTAGCATCAAGTTGCTGGTTATAAAACAGGGAAATGCAACTTTGACTCTGGCAAGATCCGCCAAATCCCAAGATATCGGAGAACATTTCGACTCGTCAATGGCTGCCCATGCGGTCCCATAATTGAGAGCCAATTCTTTATGGTATCCCTTGAGGCCCCAGACAACGGCCTCCTAAACAATATAGTCTCACATTTTCAAAAGTTAATCTTTAAATTCCAGTCATCGCAATATCGCTGAATCTTATCGAAGTCATGCTGCAAGAGATTTCTTATGCTTTCGATCCTCGGAGCTGATCTGTACGCAATGAAGTCGTCTGCGTACACTATGGCGTAATGTCTTTAGACTGTAGGAGGAGTCATGATAAAGAAGAAGTGGACACAGCAAGTCATATCTGTGACTTGGCGAACAATTTTACAAAAAAATCGGAGAATCAGTAAGAGACCTCAAACGGTGTTGGAGATTTGCTCTTACTAAATGGGATAGATCGATAGGACACATTCAAACACAACCCATTTATTTTCTGCAGCTTCTGCAAAAGAAGTTATAGAATCTCTAAAATTGTTCCGCATTAATTGCAACGCGATACAGAACAATATCATTTGAGCTTTTACAGACGCTAACTAACCACAATAGTCTCATTAAACTACTCGATATATGATCACTGTACTGACTTCATATATTATATTTGGTTTTTGTGTTTACACCTTGATGAGCCTAGTTTATCCAAATTGACAACAGAACATTGATGTCTCCCTGGCTGTCGTACGACCGTAGATGGTACTGATGATGCCGACAATATTGAGCCTGATGGTTATTTTCGCAGCCTGTCTTCTATCCTGTGGGAAACATTGAGTTCTTCGGAGAAGACACCAACTCACAGGTTATCTTTTGCAAGATTCAAACAATATCAGTACTTTAACAGCATGGATATTACTTTGGTTTCAATAAAAAACCACAACTTGTAACAGAAGATAAGATTGTGAATTGATTTTTTTGTTAAAAAAAAGAATGAAAACATTTCAAGCTTAAAAGCAATACGTTTACTTACAGTCCCGCCTGCAGTTCCTTTAATTTAATTCGTACCAAACGTATGTCAGGTCTCACTTCTGGATCTTCATCCCAACATGACCTTAGGCATTGTCGCACATATTCCGGAACCTCGAGGTATGCAATAGGCGGCCGAAATACTCCATGGCGGTACATCTCTGAGTTCTTTACACGTGCAATAATTTCTAGAATTTATTTAACGGAAAGCATAGATAGAATGATGAAACTAATAAATGGTTTTCAAATCATTTTCGAACCTCTCTGCGCATCGCAATATTTCAAAATAATTAAATAACAAATCTTTTATTCAAGGACTTACCCTCACTTGAGTACGCCGTGTCACCCCATGGACCCTTCCGCCCAATGATTTCATAAAGGACAATACCAAATGAGTAGACATCGCCCTTTTGTGAGCCTCTCGGTAATCTACCCGGATCTCTCAATAGCTCTGGAGCCATCCAAAGAGCACGTTTCAACTCCTTCTCTCGCCTCAAATAAAAAGAAAACACAACGACTTTCATTCAGACATCAAGTGAAATCATCACTCCTTCTCACTTATTTGGTTCCTCTTGTCCAGCCTTGAACTCGTGTAGTCCAAAATCTGATATCTGGCACACCCATCTTGAGTCTATGAGGCAATTACTGGATCTCAAGTTCCCGTGGGAAATAATATCCGAATCGTGCAGGTAAATCATCCCCTTAAGGATATCACTCACCAGCGACGATATGAACATGTGATCCAAGTGAAGGTCCTCATTTGCTAAAACATCCTCCAAGCTGCCTCGTGCACAGTATGTCGTAAAGATTGCCACAGTACCATGGTCAATAGAAGCTCCAATGAAGCCAATAATGTTTTCATGGCGAATCTGTGTGTTGGATGAAAGTAATTTTGCAAAGGAAATATGTCAATAACCATGTCGAGGATAAATGTGTCTACACAAACAATCACATGCAAATAAACACACATTTACACAGAGACTATTGAAATATACATCGAACCTCCCGCATCTGTTTGAGCTCCTTTCGGATAGCACGAGTGATGTCTACGTTTTTCTTATATATTTTCTTCATCGCCACAATGTTGCCACGAAACAGGCCTGAAATCCAATAAAAACATGAGTTATCTATTTAATGTATAAATAATCCTTAAATTTAGTAATAATCGTCTGCATCTAAAAAAAGCTCTGCGTGGATGCCTTGAGGTGATTAGTTTTGGCCTTCTCTGCTCTGATATAATTCTATTCTAATTTGCATTAATTCATACTTATCCTTGATATCCCCAACAAGTATTGAGTACCCAATAAAATTAAATAAATAAGAAGCAGACAGATTGAAGCTCCAAAAAACAAAAAGCAACATCCATCCACTTAAATAACTCTTGTCTATTTCTGGACACCGTCTAAGCTTCGGTGATTGATCCGCAACGTTGGTTTCACTAACCTACACAGAGTCCTTCGATACACCGAAAGCCAATCATTCTTTCGTTGGGGAAATAGCTTCACCAAAAGTTTAATCGTATGAGGTATCGAGGGTGTAGTTTGCTCTTCAATTATTTCTTATACTTCCTCTCACTCGATTTCGTTCCCGAAGGTCTTCTAAATGGAATACAAGAAAATGTTTTTCATCCTCTTCTTGGATTGCTCCTAGAGCTATTGAATATTTACAAACAACTTGCGAGCAGCTATTTGCAAGGACTATAGAGACGAGTGAGAGCACCTGGACGATGTTGAGTTTGGTATCTTAAGGTGAAGGGGATTATGGGTGTCTTTTCTTGGAATCCTTACACCGGTGTTTGGCAAAGAGTTTAAGAAGGGAGTGGTATAAGATTTCGAACTAAGAACAGAAGTTTTTATAAACAAAATCAACATTTTCACCTGAAGCATAAAATAACACAAGCAATGTACGAAGGTATGTTTGCCGCAAAAGTCGACTTTAAAAAGAAAATGCAAATAGTTTGGCCAAAAGAAGCGTTACTTTATTAGGTCATTGCAAAAGTATGTGTCCTATTAATTACACTTTTAAGAAAAGAATTTAATTATTTTCTAAAATTATCTCTGATTTACAAGCTTGCGGATTCCATTTTAATAAAAATTCGAGGTTTTCCTTCAAAAAGTGTCTTCAGGTAGTTTTCGACAGCTTTTGGGCGAATCAAATATCTTTCCATACAAACCGTTCTGAAGGCACCGAAACTGATGAAAATCTGAAGAAGCAAGGTCTCAAAAACACGGTGGGTGCTGAAGGATTTCCCATTTTATTATTTTTGGGGCGTTTATCGGGGCGACTTGAGGCCTGGCGTTATCACGCTGGAAGATGACGACTTTTCAATTTCCCAAAAATGAATGATTTTCTTCAACTTTCTCGTTAAACTAAAAGAGTTGCTCACCATTCATTGTAAGCCAACTTCTCTACAGGCTTTGCAGCTTCAACTGCTTGTTTCCATCTTCTTTTTCGCTCCACGTTGTTGTATAGAATCCGTTTTTCGTTACCTGTAACGACTCGGTCCAAGTAAGGCTCGTTGTCATGGCACGGAGACGCGGTCCATCTTATGAGATATTTTTCCGTCAAACATTGCAGTACCCATCTATCAAACTTGAACCCCAGTTTCTTTAAATGACCAAATTCCGACGAATGATCAATATTAAGCCGCTCATCAATCTCCTCAGTTGAAATCTTCGGGCTATTTTTTGCTAAGGTTCGCAAAATGTCACTATCGGTTTTGGTAGGGTTGATCGTTCAAGGTCATATCACCGTTACGAAATCTAGCAAACGATTTTTTAACGGTATTAAGAGCAGGAGCACGATCCGAATAAACGTTGTTTTTTTGGTGCAGTTCCAGCACTCATTCAATTTGACATAATACAGAGGGGTCCGGCGATAGAATGACTTTTGATGCCACGACCTGATGAAGAAGAGGTCCTACTTTTTTGCGCTTTGACAAAAGTCTGACTGTCTTCTGTCTGAAATGCTCAACTGGGGATAGCCTAAGAGCCAGCTTTAGTTACAGAGAATGCACCTAACGCCCTTCCGTTTCAGGTTTTAAGACCTCATATCGGAGTTTGATGAATTTACCATTCCATTTCTACGGTGCTATCATCAGCGGAAAAGTTAATTGTATATGGGTGAAGGAGATCATTTAAGAAGTTAAAAAAAAAGGTTCGGGAAGAAAACAGAGCCCTGAGCAACACCAGTTTTCATATAGTGGATAGCAGACTAGAGACCGTGAATGGACCGAACAGTGGTTCCTAATTCAATGAAGAACATATTCGTCGATAACTTATACTAGCACTCAAAAAATGAGACTGTTGCCGTACTCTGTCAAATAACTTTACCAGAAAGATTTTACGGCATCAAATCATCAGTGGACCTATTGCTTCGCAAACAAGACCGACCATTAAGAAGTTTTCGTGTTTCGAGATATTTTATATGCTTGCCATTTTCTCAAGAACAAAGTGCAATGGGTCGATAATTGGAAGAGGAAAAAGATTTTAGGGATGGGCTGAGCAAATACTGTTTTGCCTGAAGAATAGGACAGATGAAAAATCTTACTAAACCGTTTTACCACCACAAACACCTCTTCAGAAGAATGATGGGAATACCATGTGGACCAACAGTTTGTGAATGTTAAGTTTAGAAGTAGAAAAATGGAAGGTTAAGCTGGAGCAAAGTGGTCCGCGGGCAGATTTATTTTCTCCACTGAACTATCAGCTGGAATGTAATTGTGAATTAAAGTTGGGATAGAGGATGAGACACATTTTTTTTACATTTTTTACGAACGACAAAAAGTTCTCAATACCCTTGTAGAACTTTTTGTCTCAATTTCAATTCGTGGATAAATTTCGAACAGTGCATCGAAGGTAAGCAGTCATTTCTTACTTGTTTAAACTTTATTTCGGGTTTCCGAAAACGAAACTCACTGAGCCTGAAAGCTTTTCAACAGCTGAAGTCGCCAGCAAACATTTGGATTGGTACCGCAGCGAAGATCTTTATCCTGAGGCACATTAAGCACACGGTGATGGTAAGCTTTATCTGCGTAGTTCCGTTCGCATATAAAAAAGGATACCTCACTGTTAAATATTAAGTTCCTTACTCCCAATCAGTCAAGCAGGTTGGACCGACTGAACGTTTGTTTCAAAAATAACTTTGTTTTATAAAAAGAAAATATTCGAGATATTTATCTTCGAAATAACCAAAATCATACTTGAACCAAATGCCAATGTCCGTTTCATTACAATGTGCTCAATTTCACTGACTAGAATTTTCTCATAATCTCTGAATCCCAAATTCAAGCGTAAACACAGAAATGAGGTCAACGTTAATCGTAGTTTCAACTATGTACTTTTCCTTAGGCAAGTGTGAGATTAGTTTTCGGATTGACGCGTCCCCATCCAAATAAAAATTCTTGCTTCTACGCACAATTTGCAACGCAATCTTACCAATGCTGGTGTAAGCCTTCTTGGTTGTGTCCATTCCGCCATTCAGTATACTCTGCCGACATGTCTGGAACTGTCAACAAAAAGAAAATTTAACATTTAATCAACCTTAAGCAAAAAACTATTCCTCCACTCACGATGTTCCTGCTGCTCTTCACATTAAAGTCCGGACTAGTGCTATTGATTAATGTCACGTCCTTCATATCCACCTTCCAGAGCAATCCGGCAAGCGTCTGTTCATATCGATAATGCCTACAGGAGAACACAAACAAACAGACTCTTTAGTTGAAGGCAGAGTTTGACAGCCCTATTGACATATTGACTACTTAATGAGAAAAATGCAGGCGACGATGATGAAGAACCCAACAAAGATTCCCGGCGCAATATACTTCCAGTCGACTCTCCTCGCTTTGCACAACTCCCCAAAGTATCCACAAATTGGTTCGGCTAATGGTGGTCGTCCTTTTAGCCAGAGTATCGGACGATCTGGCTTGATGTAGCGAAATTCCTGTTTCAAAAAACGAAACCATTGTACTTATTTTTTTTTCTTCATTTGAATTTTAAAGGCTCCTTTTGGTGCTTACCGGCAGGGTAGACTGTTTGTTGAACACAAAGTAACCAACTGGTTGCATGGACATTTTGGCCAGAGATCCATGTCCTGTGTCATCTTGCAGTGTAATGACGGTGTAGTTACCCTCAGCATCGCCATTCGAATCAATGTGTACCTGCGAATGGGGAAAGCTGTCGAAATGTATGTATGTTCATTCGAGTGTGAAAGTGAAAGAAATTTACGTCAAAGCCTTGAATGGAATGGTAGGATCTATTGAACACTCTGCTCATGACCAGCCGGCCGTCTCGGATGTCACCACCGAGTCGAAGAATCTCTGTGATAGCTCGAGCATAAATCATTACTGTATCGTAGAGGTGAACTCCATAGATGGGAACCTAGTAAAAAATAAAGGTTAACAAAGAACTTGATTGGATGAATGTGTCTACCGAAATGTTGTCAAAGACTCGTTCGTGGTAGGGCACGAGGAAGGGATACTTGCGCGCGTACTCCTTGATTTTACTGCAAATTTCTCTAAATCGAAATTGGAATGGAATGTTAGTTACAAATGGAAAGAGCTCCTTTGGGAAGTGTCGTACCTTAGGTTTGGGTTCTGGGGATATGACATGCTAATTTTGATGACGGACCGAAATGAATTTTTGTCCAGGGATTTATTTTTATCACGCTTAATATAGGGATCCAGGTAATCTACGGAAATATGAGAAAGTTGCAATTGATTAAGGGTGCGGAGGTGGAAATTAGAGGGTTCTCGTGAATTCAAAAGTTCATGATATTTAGTTATTTAAACGTGCATAAGTAAGGTAGGTAGGTACGTACACATAATTGCAACACTAGTGATGATGAGGTCCTTGATTCCGTAATGAATTTGCATAAGAATTAAATATCAGATGTCGGTTATTTTAACTTCACGGATAAATAGCAGGTTCTCATCATGAGAACTCTTGCCGTTGTCAGGGGAGATTTTTTGAGAGTGAATACCACAGAAAAATAGAAATTGTAGTAATCGTTTCAATTACGTAACGCACATGGTACTTGTGCTAAATAGGTCAGAACTATTTCTAGATCAACTGCTTTTCTTCCACTGCAGTGAAATATCTACTTTAATAAACCTGCGGGAAATTGTCAACAGGGTTGTACACAAAACCGTATCTTTTCATGGAATTAATAGTGAGTGATTTGCATAAGATGCAACAAAAGCCTAGAGTGAGTAGATAAGGTTAAGATAAGAAAAAAATCAAGTAGGAGAGTGGAAATTTTCTGAAAAATTTACTTAAAATGAAGATAAATTTATTAAAAATCAACGAAAACATAAACGTTAATTTAATATATATTTAAAACAAAGCTCTATTCTTTTTTTCAGGTTGTCCAATCCCAAAGACCTGTTGTAGAAAAGTGTCCTAGTTTTTAAGATATTTAAAAAACAAAGAAGGGTACTTTTTTCACAGAAAAACACTTCGTTTTTGGTTTTTCTAAGTTCTTAAATTGATGCTTTGCGGGATGAAGTTAATACTTGAATTGAATCTTATGAACATTTGTTTTCGTTGAGAATTCGATTTACGGCCCGAAAATTAATGCGCAATGTTATCGCAAAATTTTATTCTGCAATGAGGCTAAGTGATATGGAAGTCAGCCAGTGGGCCAGCTCGTTAGTTTCAATGGCAAATGCTGAAGAGCTTTAATGATGTGGTTCTAACAAATAAAGTTGAGAAAACATTTAAATGAATCACACATATTTCGTGCTAAGGACCTGCCAATTGGGCACGAAGTTAGTGCGATTTGAGCCAAAGTAGATGTATTGTTTTGAAGGTGAAGCTCGGTTGCTTTAGAAGACGATATTAGAAGCGTGATAGCTGTCCTGGTTGTCCGATGCCAAAAAAAAAAATAAAAAATCGTATGCATGATATTGTTTCAAGAACAAAATTACATAATGAAAACAGAGTTCATAATCATTATATTTAAAACCCTTATTGATTGAGATTTCTAGTTACTCCAGACTTGCCACAATCTAAAGCAGCAGACGAACGGACTATAATCTACCAGGCAGATACATATGCATACCACAGCAGCGTACCTTCTTTTTTCACATGATGGATCAAGGGTGGTAAATTGTCGTCAAATTTAACTTCATATGACAATGCTACTCCGTTATGCTAAGCTGGGCTTCTGGGCATCATAAGGCCGAAAAATGGCCAAGAACAAATAGGCGCCTGCTCCATAAAACCGTGACGTACTTGAAAAATAAAAAAGTAAAAAAATAACAAAGAGTGGCCCAAAACTGCTCAATCTATACTGTTATGCTATGCCTTTCAAATTTAACAACGTTATTTCACAGTTTTCATTTAAATCTACGCTTAGACCTTTAAGTTTTTTGCACTTTATTTTGAACATGAAATCGACAAAGTGGATGCCCCTTTCATTGATAGCAATTCGTGTTCTTTGTATCTCATTTTCAATTTGGGCCCTTTGCCTCGAAGATCTAGCTTTCTAATCCAATATGCAGAGTCTGTTTGTTTTGCTAAAATCAAGTCCTCTTGGTGCCCAGACAGTTGACGATCCGGACACGAATCCCACAAAATGGTCAACGTTGCAATTCGTCAATTCAATTCAAGTTCAAAAAACAAAAAACTCGTCGAGTCCCAAGTCCGAAGGCATGCTTGGAATAGCAGGCACACCATGCAGTGGCTAATTGGATGTAATGTTTCTAAGAAGCGTAAATTTGGCTGTTTACGTATGCGTTCAGATGGAAATGGCTCTTTTAGCTCATGTTGAATTTCGCCTGGAAGTCGTTTACTGCGTCGTTAAGGGGGTATTCTAGTATAGAAATTTGAAAAAAATCCATTTTTTTTATATTTGCAAAGTTTAACTATTCAAGAATATATCTACAAGAGGATTTTTCAAAATTCAAATTATTTCGGAGATATCGGTATTTTGCTGATCCGGCATCCAAACTGGTTCGGCCGGAACTGATCGAACAATAGACATTAGGGATTTT
This sequence comes from Orthonevra nobilis, assembly GCA_963555765.1. Taxonomy (NCBI): domain Eukaryota; kingdom Metazoa; phylum Arthropoda; class Insecta; order Diptera; family Syrphidae; genus Orthonevra; species Orthonevra nobilis. The sequence continues at coordinate 151,972,458 of OY743224.1, forward strand.
CCGTCTACCTGAATCCATATTTCTCAGTAAAACCTTTTGTCCTTTGTATATATTCTTGTATTATATACAAGAACCCAAGATGACTTGTATCTTTTATATTTAGTGTTCACTAACGTCCAGCTGCTAACAGTTGAATTCTAACACTTTCGCGAAACTTTAAACGCGTTTCTTCTCTTAACTGTCTTTTTCAAAACTATACCCACGATTTCTCAGGTTCTACTGGATCGATTTACCTGAAATTTTTAGAGAGTCTTCCTTATAGACTTGTCTATTTCTGGAACTACCCCCCCCCCCCAACTATCCCCATCTCCACATTTCTATTACTTTTTTTTTTAAATTCGAAACAGTCAAAAAAAGTGGTACAAAAATTGCTTTTTATCAGGCAGTCGCCATTTTGTGAAAAAAAATTTTTCCAAATTATCCGTAAAAATCTAGTTTTTTTTTGGTTTCAGATTACTAGGAGGATTGAAATCGTGGGTATGGTTACGCGCAAATTTTTTTGAAATTTTTAACTTTTTTTATTTTTTTCTGTATTCTTGTTATGTTAATAATAGTAAAAATATTAATTGCTCTTTTTTATGACACTTCAAAAATTACATGAATACCCCCTTAAGGTTCGGAAGTGCATGATGTTCTGTATGCAGCAGCTTATGTCTGCACTTCGAAAGAGTACATCTACAACTCTCACTAAATTGCGCTTCAGGGACGAACGTGTTGCGGCCAATCAACTGGTCGACGTTGATGACGCATCTTCAGCTATGAAGGCTTCTGGCACCTCATTCACAATGTGTTGCTCCCGTGTTATTTGAGACGGGAAATCTGAGCCAATATTCGCTTTGCGCCAACGTAAACTGAAGAATTATGCCGAACGACCCTTCCACGATTATGAGGAGTAGAGGTGTCAATAGCTTGTTTACTTCACAAACTTGCAGTTGTCACAAGTTGCGAAAGCTAGGGCATCTTTCGATGAGGTGATGCATAGTGGGCCACCTCGTGTTAATTAAAATCCGTTTAATCATACATCATTCAGCGCAAGAACTGAATAGAAATGGTTTAAAAGTTTACGAAAGTCGCTTTTAAAATCATTTAACTTCTGTGAGCTCGAAATACATATAATTTCACGCTTGAGTTGATTTAACTAACGAATTCCATTCTTTCGCTTGACTCACATTTCAATTTCTATCCAGCTGCAAACGTACAACAAAACAGATTTACCAAAATATCCCTTACAAGCGATTTCAAAATCGATTTACAAATTTACTTTCGAAACCATCAGCTGAATCTGTAAATAAAAACATATCTACCTGTAAACATTGAACAAAGTTTCTACAACTCTTTCAATATCCTTCACCCTGACGGCTTTACAAAACTCGTAACGATGATGCATTCTTAAAACTTTTACAAACAAAAAACAAAATTGTTCAATAAACTTGTGGAAGTTTTGCCTTAAAGTTTTACCTTGAACTGGCGTTGAAATTTTCAAACCTTGAACTTGAATTTAACATAATTTGAAAACAAACTCTCGCCATGAGAACCCTCCCTATCTACATTGAGAAGAAAGGAAAACTTTCATACTTCTCTCCATGATGTTCAGTCGACGTTTGGAGTCATAAATCTCATCGTCCACCGATATGATGAGGTAATCGCCGCCCTCGAGGAGCTTCCTATTCTGTAGACACCTCACAAAGTCCACCATCGCAATGTGCTCGCCAATGAAGACGTAAACTGTAGAGCAAATTCACCATCACTCACCTGTCACTAGGTTATAAATACACTCATCATACATACTCCTTGTGCTCTGGTAGGTCTCATCGACAATCTTTTGCATTTTAATTAAGGTCGTATCCATTGGAATATAATCGGAAATCTCTTTAAAATGTGTTATCGTTAGGTTTTCCAGCTCAGCAAGATTCTATTCCAGTGGGGGGGTTTGAATTTAATTTAGTTGTTTGAATGGAATATGCATACTCACTTGAATGGCACGTGCAACCTCGAATCCCCAGTCGGGCTTCTTTCCGACAATGATGGCGAATTTATCCCAACTAAATGCATGCAGAAGGCTGATCACACTCTTGGATACCTGTTTTTTTTTTTTATTATCACGATGAAGCAATTAGTTAATATAAATGAAAGCAAATTTTTCTAACAAATTAGATTCGCGTGAGGTTGTTGACTTACCTTGGATGCAGGGGCCAGTGTCCTTGCGAAAGTGTGGAAGATGTTTTTATTCGAGACTGCTGAGTCAGCACATTTCTGTGGACGATAAACATGACAGCAAATGACTATTTAAGATTGCTCTGGGAATTGGGCATATTGAATGGGCCCGGGAGGATGGCAATTCCTATGCAATCTAATCCTGCTTGTGTTAATATTCTAAATTCATTGAATTTGCAAAGGGAATGGAGATAGATCGACATTTGTTTGGTTATATTTAAAGAAAGTGCATGATTTTAGGAAAAAAAATGATTACAGTCAAAGCAGAATAAGCGGATTTTTTTTTGAGTTTCCTGCCTTTCTTTTCTAAACTTTTATTCTCTTCAAAAAAAACTTGTCTTGTACAAATAACTCTTTTTTGTCCTTAACATTTATATCATCGACAACCTCCTAGCCAGCCTTAATGAGGCAGACTATGTCACAACAGGCTATGCTGATGATCTGGCGATTGGGATAAGAGACAAATATGACACAACAATCAGTAGCATTATGAATTTAGCATCAATGTAAGTCTTAGAATGGTGCCAGGTGAAGGACTCTCTATGAATCCTGGGAAAACCATTCTGGTACCCTTTACAATGAGGAGACAACTGACTCTATTTCCAATCGTTATTGAGGGAACTTCTCTGGAATTCTCAAGTGAAGTCAAGCATCTCTGTGTAATTCTCGATAAGAAACTGAATTGGAGTTCTCATATGAAATATACAGTAGGACTTGGGGTCTCAAACCTAATATGCTATACTGGTTGCACATAATGATGGTCAGACTTATTGTAACCTACGCAGCCATAATTAGGTGGCCCAAAATTGTAGAACTTCCAACTCCTTAAAAGTCAGAAAAAGTTCTACGCACAGGTTTTTTTCGGAACCACTGGTGCTATGAGCACCTGTTTTACGGCAGTACTGAAAGCTGTCATAGGATTTTCCCCTTTGGCATTTTCATTAGTAAAACAGACGCCATAAATCCCCTTAAGTACTGGCAATGGAATTCAAACCAGGTAACCAAACGGAACACTTGAAAATACTCAATTTCCTCACGGATAGAAAAGTATGAATGTATGACAGTATGAATGTGACATACTGGTTTGGGAGACACTTTGAAGGTGACATTCCTAACCGTGACCTTTGGTCGAGTCACTAACCGGCCCTCGACCACAGAAGCTTAATCAGGTATACTGATGACTCAAAAATGGCAAATTTTTAAGGCGCCGGGTCATGGACCCAAAACGAAAGTGGATATACCTTTGGAAATCCATCCAAGAGTTTCCAGGTCGAACTACAAGCCATCGAATCTTGCGCCATAGTAAACCTTGCTAAAGACTGAAATTCCCATATACTCAGACAGCCGAACATATCTTTAAAGCATCTTCCAAATCTGTTCTCGCAACAGTTAAGATAACTTAACCAAACACAGGTCAATTGTTCTTTTAAAAGTAAAAGAATGTCGATTTATAACCAAAATCGTAAATTAATCATTTAAAGTGCATAATATACCACGAAAACAATTAATAAATACGAAACCACTTACGTCATTGAATGAAAGAAACATATTTAAACCTAACTCACACTCACTGATGTGTTTGGGGTTTAAGGATACAGATAGTGTTTTATTCATAAATAAAAGTTTATTTTTAGGATAACTGCTCGTCGTTTTACCCAGCGATAAAACAGAACTTTATAGCGTAAAGAAAACCATCCATCATTTTAATTTTTTCATAGCACAAACTTCCAAATTTATTTTTGAATAAATTAATTCAGCTTTAAAAAAGGAAAAACTGCTTAGCATCCATGCTGTCGACTTATGATACTCGTAACTTATGTTAAACTTTGTGAATTGTGCGTCTGCTTGACTACGGAAGCTATCTTATTCTGGTTTCAGTTGATTCTCATCTCAGCGAATTTCTTCGTTCTTCATCTTATTGAAAAATATAAACTTTTCAAAGCTGAAAGTTTGTTTATGGATTTTAAATATTCAAAGCCAAATGAATTTAGTTAGAATTTCAACAAGTAAAAAATGTAGAATGAGAAATGAAAAGTGTAGATATTTATGAACTTTGAGCTAAGTCTTTTGCCTTTACTACGACTTTAGCCTTGGACACAAGTGTTCTGCTAATATAAGAATTTGTTTTTGCGTTACTTTCTAAGATAAGCTTAGTGATACATTTTTAAAACACAAGATTTAACATTTTAGGAGATTGAGGCTGCAATAATAATAAAAAAATAATGGTTTAGCTCGACAAGTGTATAAGGAGATCATAAATGACATTGACATTCGGACATCAAATCTGCTGTTGTGAATAAGGATATTATTATAATCTTTTAATCAAGATCAAAGGCACCCAATAGCGAGTCACTTGGCCATCCAAAAAAATAGATCCAACTACAATCCAGCTTTACATGCATGGACCTTAAGTGTGATGTCCGGAAGACCATACACCAACAAAACATCAATACCCCTTTAGAAATTTGTTTCTGGCCGTCTGATGGTTTGTTGTTAAAAAAAAATGCGATAGAGTCAACCTCCCTAATTAATACAGATATAACTTCTATTGTTTCGGTTACGAATAGCAATACTGCTCTTGGGTATTTCAATCGTCTCTGGATTGTTCGCATAGAATCGATCTTAAATGGCAGCCCGCGAAGAAGAGCATTACGGTATCAAACTCCTGCTTTGAAATGATCCTGCAATCTCGGCAAAACTACTGAGAACACGATTATTGTACAAAGAATGCAGTAAATCGATTATTCCCAAGTTTAAATTCTCAATTTCTGTCTATTTAATATCAAGCAATCATGCCTCGGTTGTGCTTTGTCTGGAGTCTTATATTTCCCCTTCGTAAATAATGTCTTCTCTCCAAAAAACCAAACTAAACAGTCACACATTCAGGATACATTGGCTTCTTTTCGAATTCTCGCCGAGATGGAAATGTCCGTCACCTGAAAAAAAGTGAAGTAAAATTGTCAGCGATTTCGAGCTGCTCTAAACCCCAAATGACAAACACGGGAATATGTGCGGTTATTAATTATCAAAAAAGTCTCAGTTGAGGCATTATTTCGACCCACATTTTTTATCAAAATTCTCAGTTACAAACCAGGCTGCACGTTGAAAGGTAAGTTGCAATGTTGCTCGATCGTTAATCGTTATATCGAGTTTCTCTCAATTTTTAGAGCCAACCGAGTGCTCACCCGATGTTAATACCAATCTTCAAGGTTTCAGCTCGTGCTCTTTTGAAAAGCCTTCATAAAAAATTTTTGTAGAAAAGCTGCAGAAAATTTTCCACAGACATACAGAGAAATATCACAAGTTTTATAGAAATATCAAATCTCTCCAACAATGAGACAATGCCATCAGCTACTTCAACGATATTATTCACAGAGTTGCAGCCGTTCAAGAGAAACCAGTCACCAGCAACGATATATACGCTAACTTGCCTTAGTATATCCAGGCAATCTACGCTCAGAGATTCTCAAGCAAAGAGAGACCAAAAGTAGAAGTTAAAATTTTATAATGGACTTAAAACATAGTGAATAAGGAATATCGAAGTGTCCAATCGCAGTTAAACTGTATCAACGTGATCTTCAAGCGAGCAGTTGAACACCACACGGATGAAGAGTTTCAGAAACGTCGGAAAATCAAATAAATTACCCGGCTTTATTCGGAATGGAGACCAAGAGATCACCACGCCATTGGAGAAGGCGGACGCTTTTGCAAGCCATTTTGAGCAAAACTTCATCCTGAATGTGCAAAGTTATTCCAGTTCCCAAGAAGATCAATAGAACATGTATTGATGGAAATCGGCCAATAGCACGGCTTCGCTGTTTAGGAAAGGTCTTTAAGTCGGTAATACTGAAGCAAATTAATAAAGTTTGCCATTTAAAGCAAATAATACCGGATCAAGAATATAGATTCAGGGGAAAGCACTCAAACATGTTTCCACTGCTGAAACTGCACCACGGTACCAACGCGGGCTTAAACAAAAAGGAGAAAAAAAAGTTGCCTATTGATTGGATATTGAGAAGGCAATCGACAGTAATTGGATCAACGGCCTCACCTGTAAGTTGCTGAAATAGGAGTTTCCTCGAAATTTGGTAAGAACAATCTTCAGGTCAATCAGGAATAAATTTTTTTTTGTTCAGGTCTCCGACGCTTCTTCATTCATGAAGCACCCAAGCGAGGGTGTCCAGCAAGCGGAAAGAATAACATCAGCGTTGTTCAACATCTTTACAGCAGATCAACCAGAGAAAGATTTGAAAACAAAAGCAATGTAATTTGCAGACGACTCCATTACATATACAACATCGTTTTTTCCAACGATAGCAGCGCGAAGGATTCAGGACCATTTTATAGCAGCAAGACTAAACTCATATAAAATTAATTTTAAAATCTAAATGATTCAAAAAATTTTTCAAAAACAATATTCAAAATGTTTACACATAGCATTGTTATACTTCTTCAAAAGAAGCCATAAAATGACCCACTCATATTAAATGTATGGATTGTGCAAAATAGGATTCGACCCGCTTTGGATACTCTGCAGAGATAAATTTGCAGCTCAAAATGACTTTGTGTCGTTAAAATTGTAAATTTTGAAAATGCGTTTAATGAATACAAAATTGATACTTACAAACGACATCATTGGAATATTCCACGCTGATGCAATTAATGCCTCCGCTGTGCAGCCTTCATCCGGACCTATAAATGCAGCTATGTTCTCATCGCGCATTTGGGTCATGAACCTAAATACGATAAAACATTAAATCCAGAGCCAGTATATTTACCTGCAGCTTTGTTACTTTATCGGTTGTATACGATGCGAATCGACCTTCTGTCCAATGTCGAACGCTTTGAAACCTAATTTTCTTCCTGGAAGGAGGCTCGGGTTCTTGTTTATGTTTTCGATAGCCAAAGGCAAACCGCCCAGTGTAACCTGTAATCAAATAGAATTTATATTCAGAGCTCCTGTTGGATGTTTTTTTTTTGGTTTTTAATCAATCTTTTATTTATTACTTAAATTACAATCCGAAAATTAAAAATTTAAATTTATTTATGTGTTTGAGTTCTTGGCGCGAACGATTAAAAAGGAGGCGGCACTTGATACCAGTGTTTGATATAAAAATATCCTCTGAAGGGTTTTTGAATGAATTTCGAGAGGAAGATAAAAATTGAGTGTGTCTGGGATTGTTTTAGAACAGTTTGATGAAATAAGGGGCAGGATATTTATGACGAAAAAATTAAGCACATATCTATTATAAAATGTTTTTGAAACTTGCAATTAAAAAATAAAATTATCTTATTGATAGAATTAAAGTGAAAAATAGCACTTAATAACATAGTTATCTTTTATCATAGTTCACCATCGAAGTTTTGAACCTCTTTTATCCGTTTTTACCTGTCTTACTGTTGTGAATTTAAAAACTTGTCGGGTCGACATGCATAGCTTTTGAGCCTCTACGTTCGACTTCCTTTGACTATTTTATTATAGTTGAAAAACGGAATCGACCGAGAACATTTTAACATTTTACATCACTATCTGAACCCTCACCTGTGCTGTTTTTAGTGAGTGGAAGAACTACTCCTTCGGATGGAGGTGAATTTTTTTTATACCCTATCGTTCTCTCTTGGTGAACAACGTTTAGCTGTTGCTGGACAAGATTTCAGCCGAACTGCAAATTTTGTTTTATTTTTGAATGTTGCCATTTAAGTACAAGTCATATACAAAGGACTAAAGGTTTTACTGAGAAATATGGATTCAGGTAGACGGAGAATCCCTAATGTCTTTTGTTCGATTAGTTCCGGCCGAACCAGTTTGGATGCCGGGTCAGCAAAATACCGATATCTCCGAAAATAATTTGAATAAAGAAAAAATCGATTTTAAATTTCTAGACTAGAGTACCCCTTTAAGTTTATAGCTCAGTGCTGAAATGCTTGGCACTTCGTCATTTCAATAAACATTGTCAGGATATAAATACTACCGATCTTCCCTTTTGTGTGTTTTAATGTCGCAGAGGTGAACGTTTGTACAAAATTTTAAATACCACAAAATTAAACAATAGATATCGAGTTTTTTTTTCGTATTTGCACGATACCAAAAAATATATTTTTAAAATACTCAGAGTTTGTTTTTTGCATTCGTTTGTTGACCAAATTTCTATTTATTTTGAAATCCTTTTCGAAATTGTCATTTCTTTTTTAATGTACTCATACATAACCAAACTTTCGCGCAACTATCTATTAGTTAGAATTGCGCGATTAGATTGGAAGGCTTTTTCATGACTCAACAGTCAGCATTACAAAACAGAATGCTGCATTATGACAAGTTTTTATTTTTACGTCACAGTCTTCAACATAACTTTCGGAATACTTCACTCATTGTCCACATTTTATAATTTTTTTTTTAAGGCAAATTATCATCATTTATTCCAGGAATGAAAATAACCTTTAAACGGTTTTTAAGCAGTCTTCAGCCCTTAGTAGTGCATAACAATATATTTTTGTTATCAAGTTCATCATTCTTCTTTATCGACTTGCTACAATCAATCCCATATTCCAATATTCCTTTATTGTCCATGTTTGATCCTTGGATATATTTTCATTTGTAAGTATATTCGTGAGCATTGGCAGCGAAACCTTTAGGAAAAATTCTGCTCCTTATTTGGGTTTCACTTTTGCCTCCACTTGTCTATGGCTTTAGGCAAATTCATCTCGTTGCGTATGATTTTTGAAGTGCTGTGTATCCGAAAACAGCTGTTGGCCTTGATGAAATCTATTTTCATCCTCAGTTCAATGGCATCGCTTTAGTTTCAAGATTACAGATCCTGACAGGACTTTTCATAGGACAGTCCTCTAACTTGACGCTGCTTTTTTGTATCAGATTACAAGCAGTTAACTTGTTATGAATTGCATTCAAGGAATTCAATTTCGAAATATAAAGTGGGTCATGCAATGGACTGCATGAAAATAGAATTTAAATTGAAAATTTGATCTAGAATGCATTTCCGATGAGTGAAATCGAGTGGGTTCCGTGGAACAGAGAGAAATTTCCGTGGGGGGTACACATAATAGTGATGGGCCTTTTGGTATAATGTAACAATGACTTTCGGTCGCCTCTGCTTTTATTTTCCGAGAGCTTGTCTGCATTTGCATATATCAGGAAGCTGGTGGAGTATCCAGGCGGTTCCATGTGGTTGACTGAATTTAAGCGTGAAGGACTAGAAAAGGATGCAAATTTACACGCCATTTACAGCAATTTAAAATATTACATCATTTGTGACCTTACATTTGCCATTTGAAACATTTTGTGGGAACAAATATTGGGCACAGTTGATGGTTGATTAACATTGTGGTATAGTTGGTATTTAAGGCATTATTTGACACTAACAGGTGCATAGAATGGTAAGTTGAGTTCGAAATAGAGTTGAGGCTAGAGAGATTGTGGGTTCCATGAGTGGGTTTCCAAATAAAAGTCATGGACGTGAGCAATGGACAGATTGAATAGTTTTTAAACACGAACTCTGTCTTTGTTTAAGAACGCCCTTGGTCATATTTGACAAAAATTGATCGTAGGCGCAATTCGACGAAATTGTTTTGTATTTTAATTATAAATTAAGTGTTTGTTTTTGTTTTCTAATATAGAAAATTTACAGGAAAAAAGATAAACTAATCGTTTTCGAGTCAGAAACATGTGTTCACCATTTATGTTGAGCTTTTGTGTTTTTTTGTCTTACACATAAATTTATTAGAAAGAAATTGTTATATACACTACGAATCACAAGGTTGAGTCGACAATTTTTCCGGCCGACATTCACAATCTTCTAGAATTATTTTACGCGGAGACATTTACTACCTGAAAATAATTCTGGCCTTTAACGACGTAATGAAATAAGAGGGCTAATAATGATAGCCCATTAGAACTTAAAAAAAAATATTATGAACTAATGAAAATATTAATATACTCTTGTTTAATTAATCAATCCTCTTGTTCGAGGACAAATTAGTTGCCTTTGAGCGGGAGTATGATTTACTCTTCGATACTAAGGATAGGAATTTCAAAAATATTGCGAAGCGGAATTTGCGGTGGCAAATTATTACCGACATATTAAATAGACCAGGTAATTCGAATTTTTGTTGCATATTCATTTAAGTAAGTCCATAAATGAATAACCTTCGTTTCAGTTGAGGACTTTAAAAGCCTTCGTTACGGGTACGTGAGAGAAAAAAAAAAAATCGCGAACAACCCTCTAGAAGTGCGGCTGCAATCAGGGAGGATTGGAAAGTTTTTGATTCCTTGCAGTTTTTAAATCTGTCTCTAAAGACAAGGAGGTATTTTAAGGTGATTTTACATTCAGATAAACTGGGAATTATATAGAAGGCGAAGACAGTATTCCGGATAATTCTTACGAGGAGAATTCTCCATCTCAAAAGCCGGCTGATCAGCATGCATCTAGGGCAATGAAGAGGAAGCGCGCTTGGGATTTCTCCACGTTTCTCGATAACTCAAAAGTCCTGGAGACTCCTTTTTATATATTCCTTTTGGTATTTGTGCAAACAGCTAACTGTCAAAACATATTTCAAAGCGCCTGAAGCGCATCGTAAGTCCTAACTTGGTTCGATGTGAATTCAAGCAATGGCCTGAGAGGAAGCTCCCGAGCTTGTGCAGGCTTATTTGCCCTGTGGAAGATTTTCATAACCATTCAGAAAAAAAACTTCCAAATAACACGTCGACAAATAGATGCCTCTTGAGATCACATGTTTTGATAAAGTAACCTCTTAGATAGGCTCTGGCAAGTATTATTTCATCCGGGATCTATCTCATATCACTGCACTTGATACAACATAGGACAACTCTGGAGTATTATGGGAATTATAAAAGATAACTAGCTGCAATGATACTAAAGTTTCCATACTATTTTGACTTTCAATATATTGTCAACAGATATTCCGCTGGATGACTTCATGAAGCAGGAAGATGTTTTGTTCCACATCAAAATTCTATCAACTGAAGAAAGCCGCCTTGATCTCATAAAAAAATACTTATCTCAGCCACTTGCCTAATTGCAGGGATTGAATCTTTGACATTTAACATTATGCGCGGGTCAAATTTGTTAATAATATTCACACCAGAGCAAATCCTGGAAAAGGCTAACGAATTTCGAGTCGAGACTCACCACTTAAATACCGCATACATTTTTTCGCATTGTCCGTCTTGAACTCTACAACGCGATGGCCGAATTCGAGATTCCGGCAAAGTTATCCAGCTGTACCAGTGGAAACGGTTCCTCCGAACTATGAAAAACATGTGCCGGATTTCGGCAAGGAGCTGCATGAAGTGGAGATTGACGAAGACTCACTTCGGTTTGGCGAAAGACAGCTTCAAAACTCCTAACTCGAAAGACGAAGATGCTTGGTCTTGATAAGAGTGGCAAGCTGTCCTATCTCAGGCCAAAATGTTCACGGGTCGGGAGGTTATTAAGTAAGTTAATAACACGTTTAAACATAACAAGCCTTTAATAAACGACTCGAAGTGGGCATCATGCTTCCCCGGTTGGCTAGCTTCGGTTTTGCTCGTTAGGTACCACAGACCTTACAAGACCTAAAAGCCAACATTCGGGCAGAAACTTCTAGCAAACCAGCTGTTATGGTTGAAGGGTCGTGACAAACACCAGAGATCGGTTTACGGTATACGCTCTACAAATTGGCTATTATAATTGAGTTGCAATTTAAAAAAAAACTTATTTTGTGTGCGGGCCCAGTTTATTAAATATTTATATTGTAATTATTATTTTATGTTAAAACACACTCTCTGTGAAAATTGCTAGTATAATCGATCAGAAGACATAGCCCCGTCACAGAGGGACGGACATTGGAGGCTTATAAATAGGATTCCGTTGGCGCTATTTCTGTACGGGACCCTAAAAATCACATAGAATACTTCCCTTTGTTTTCAGCAAGCAATTAAGGAAGAAGTTCCTAGGATTTCAACATTATTTATTTTTTCGAGACAAGTCGTTCATGTCCTTCTAAAGGGCATTATTTTGAAATATTATTATTTTAATTAAACTGAGAATATTGTTATTTTATTTACACCGTAAAAACCTCGTAATTTTAATTTATAAGAAAACCTTTTTATTTGATTGCTTGTGGACTAAAACACAAGTATTCGAGTAATAATAAATCATAAAAAAGGTCCCAAAACGTTCTTCCGTAAGACATTTTAAAGACGGAAACCATTCAAAGATGGAAAGGACTAAAGTTAAGAGCATTGTACACTTATAAACCTAAATACCTACATCAGTGCCAAGACGCCCTTGTCCTACTTCATTATGAAGTTTTGTATCAAATTTCATTTGAATGCGTGTGCCAATAGTTCCCGAGTATTTCTATTCTTCCAAGTGGCTTTCAATTTGGATTGATGTTCAAAAGTGCTCAAGAATTTCGCAAAATACAATCCAAGACAGTCATTAGGGCACATTGCGACCCATGTGCGTCATAGCGTTTGAGTCCTTCCATGCGTTATTGTTGGGTGCTTGGTAAATCATTGTCGACTTTATTGTAGACTTCTTTGATGTTGATGATGCGGTAATTAATAACTACATACGCAAATACGCAAGAAAAAAGTGAAATGAAAGAAGTCCTTTTGGTTTTGTGCTGATTACAAAATTTACTTGTTGTTAAGTACTATCAGACGGATAGACATAATCATGATTAAATATTCCTGAACCCACAGGAAGTGATATCCCCTAGAGTTAATTTCCGTCTAGCTAGGCCATTTGTTGGTACGATGGCGGGCGGTATTCTGTGGAGAGACATCTATTTTTGTCCTATAAATGTATCGGGAACGGTTGCTTTTGTTGAAATTGGTTTTCTTTTCCGGAAACAAGATTTGTGTCTACCTGTCTTTATGTCACTCCTTTAAATGAACACCTTGTTACTTGTAGACTGTTCGTGCAGATGAGATTACAGAGATACAATTTGCACAGATAAGATTGAATTTTTCGTAAGTAACGAGAAGCACCGGCACAATTTTTCAGTTCAATTGGGGTGGAGATACGAGCATGACCTTTTAAACGTTAGACAATTTTAATGTTTGAAGAAATGTGAGTTGGATTTCTTAGTCAGTAAAAAGTGAGATTAGAAATAAATGTCGAAGATTTTGAATGACATTTTATGCCTTCATTTCCCTGGGCCACGATGGCATCTATGTGCTGTAGGGAGGAGCTGTTCCAACAGTTCAGAGTGGCTTTTGTTTAAAGTAATGGTAAACTTAACTCACTGGACAAGAATTTCCTAACAAAAGTCTGTCTTATTTTATGTTTCAATGTTTTGGGGGACATAATCTCGTTGGAAGCATTGAGAGTTCGCTCGATGAGGATGAAAGGGCTGTGCTTTATTGAAGGCTGCCGAAGCTTCTCTTCAAAATGGCGTATGGTGATCTTAACTTGACTCAAAATCCTCAACTGCCATGAGGATACAAGCCTTTGCCTATGATTTTGATGTCATCTCTATAGGATCATGGCTGACAATTAAGAGTTTTTCTCGTCAGTCAGTCAGTTTTTGGCAGATCGTGGCATCATGTTGCACTTAAGGTGGATCTGGCACTGTTAGTTGTCTAGCAATGTCAGAAAGCATTTGGTTGGACATGGAATTTTTCACTTAAGCAAATTCTTAGTCCTTACGCGGATATAACGAGCCAAATTTCTCAGCAACTGAAAATCAGTCGCCTAGCCCGAGAGATTTATTATCACTTTCTCAAGTTATTCGCTTGCAAGGTCCAACTAATTCAACAATTGTAGAAATATGACAACGTTATCGCTAAGAGTAACTTGACACCACTTTCGGAACATAAGTCCACTTCACTGTGTCATTTGATATTCCCATTTAATATTGACTAAAATTTTAGTCAAAACCAAAAATTCTGAACGGGAAACTGCCTGCAAATGCAATTGACATTTACATTTAATTATTGTAATTTATAGAAACTTTTAAAATTTCACTTTCGATCTTATTGTGAATTGCGTTTGTTCTTTGAATTGGCGCCACATAAAAATTGGCTGTACATTTCATTCAATTCCAAGGGATTTAAAGACAAAAGTTTAATTGTGTTCTTACACATGTGCCAAGAAAGTGAACTTTTTTCAAAGCCAGTCATAAAATTTATCAAATTCAGCAATATTTGATTGTATAGTATGAACGCCAACCAGAAATCGTCATGCACAAAGAATTTAATTTCCTTCCCCGTTGCCAATTATCGCAGATGAACAAGAAATCGTTAAGTCCAATCGTTACTTAAATAATTTTACGACGAACCAGCAGACTTTTGATGTGTAGTGTAGAAAATCCAGTCCAGTTCCTCTCCAAACTTCAACTCGACCAACCAGAGCCGGTTGACTAGTGAGTGCCTAGAATTCATAACGGGGCCATTTTTAGTTTCCCGGAAAATATGTTATTTGCAGTTTTTTTTTTTTGCAAATTTTGTCACATTTTTTCTGGTCAATAAGAAACGTTTGCACTTTTATAGTTCTCCTCTCTGCATCAGTTTGTGGCTTGAAGCTGTTCCTACTTCTTAAAAACAAAACGCATTACAAAGAGTTGTAATAAGCGATCATAACAGGATGTGAAAATATTTAATTCATTTACAAGAAAAGGATTTTTCCGGAAACTTATGGGGGCAGAGTACATATTTATTCTTTTACTGTTTCGTATGAAATGTTGTTGATGTTATGCGTATATACAGAAATCATCAGATGATCCCACGACAATACCAGCTTTAAAAAAGATTATCCTTAAATCCCCATCTCCTTTTTCAAGCAAATAAAGGAAAAACTTACAGTAATATAATAGCTACTAAAAAATCCATAAGTCCTTTAAAACAGATTGAATTTAAATCGATACCCTCAAAAGCTTTTCCTTTTTGAAAGTCGGTTATTGACACACCAGTAATACGTTGCCTCACTCAAAGGGACCACGAATGAAGGCCGTTCCTTTCACGAAAATACCCTTAAACATATCAACGCTGGAACAACGAGTTCAGACACAAAATCAGAAATGAATTTCGTGGCGCATACATTTTTTTTCACAATTCAGGACATCCGACCCAAGGATATTGATTATAAAAATATTTACAGTATGTATTGTGCGCTTGACTTTTTTTTTACAAACAATTTTCCTTAATTCGACTACTCCGGTTTCTGTGAATTCATCAATTTATGCTCAGCATAAATATTACCACAAGGCAAGCAATTTTATTGGAACGTTCAACATAATCTGAGTATTGTAAATACAAGACTTTGGATGGCAATTATTTTAATGGAATAATTAGAGAAATGAGTCTTAATTTTAAATAAAATATTGTGAGTGTGGTTGATAAATTATATATAAAAATAGAATACGATTAATAGAAATGATTCCATTCCACTGACTCTCACACGAAGGGTTCCGTACCACCATATAATATGCAATTAATTTTTTTTAGTTTCTTATTTTAAGGATACTAAGCCTCCGCTGTCGGACGGTTCGTTAGTCTATCGCAGGGCTGAATCTTCTAAACTTTAATGGGTAGAAACATGTTATTTTCACAAATGTATGCTATTGTGGCGCTACAAAACAAATAATAATAATGATACAAAGTTAAAAAAAAAGGAGTCTCCATACTTGTGTCTTAATATATCAATGGAATTTAAAAATTAAAAGTGGGCAATATTCCCGTTTCATGGAGCAGTTGACAATTGATTTTCTGACACAAAGTTAAATGTTGAATAACAGAAATGAAGGAGAGGTATTTTCCGAACGATTTTTTACGAATTAAAAGTACCACATTTAATTGGATTTTAGATGAAGACAAATTTTGGCAATTTCATGCAAGAAGAGTTGCTAAGAATCACAAAGGCAATTCAAGAAACAAAAGACTTCTTCAGAATTGAGTTGCATTTTCAAATTTTTCTTTTATTTCATTGACTAGGCTCTGTGTTGGGCTAAAGATCATCTAATTACATCTGCTTTTATTTTTAAATATATTGTCTTTATTTAACGTCGTGCATTCTGTTGGCTCTCTTTGGGTATGGAACCCTAAAAAGGTGACGGATGTGAAATTAAAAAATCTATTACAGTTGATATTAATTGATTGTAATTAATTTCGACCTCTTTTTGTCTCTTTTCATGCTTGTGTAACTGATGAGCACATTGGATGAAGTTAAGTCTATCAACGAAGCAATCTCACGAGCCATACGTCAAATTTTTGTGCTTCTATTCATCTCGGTCAAGCTTAGAAGAATGATTTTTAAAGTGTTTTCTTCTTATATTTGTCTAAAGCCTTCCTTTTTCATAAATCCATCTGAAACTCTGCCAGAAATGAAACATCTTACAATATATGGAACCTCCGCAATGCTTGACTGTTAAAGCCATACACTAGAGAACACCAGCCGGTGCGCTTTATTAAAATTAATAATGGCTTCAAATGCATACCCCCTTCTCGCAGATAGGTACCACAAGTTCAGAAGGCTACCCTAACTCGGAAACCCATCTTACAGTAAAATGGAAGATCCAACTTCTGGGTCATATAATCGCAGATGCCAGGAAACTTTGTGTAACCAACCAGAAAAAGCATGTCTTGGACCGAAAATATTAAGAACCAGCTTATTCTTCAGCTCTGACCCTATAGGGATAGACTTCAAATTGTGGCTTTTATGTAACACTCTTTTACAGCCAGATCGACAAATCTTGGAAGAAAAAGTGCTTTCCTTTTGATGTCACAAAATATTGCAAGTCTCAAGTTTTCAGCCTGAAGTGTTGGAAAGGTTTTTGCAAAACTTTAATTACAGTCCCGAAAAAAATTCTCAGAAAAAAGTATGATTTTTATTTGATATGAAAATGAGTCTACTCGTATTCATAGGAGTTTTCTGCTTTCTATTAATTATTCCAACGCATGGTCTGTCGAGCAACGCCCAGACACACTTTCAGAAAAAAAATGCGACACAAATCAACTCCCACTTTCCATACAGTATCCTTATTTGTAGCCCTTGAAAAAACTACATGACATAAAAATCATTCAACCACTGACAACTTAATTAGCCGAATGGCATACAGACCTTTTCAATATGTCAGTTAAATGGAGGACACTCTGTCACGTGTTTCCTTACAAAGTCACATTATGTACATCTGCCGGTTAATTAATATGTACCAACCTTTATTTTTTCCTTCTAACATAGATATAAATACCCATGCTCAATATTTTCCTGTTTAACATTTAACGAGAACCGGGTCAGTTGTTTCCGGCTGTGACACATTTTACGTCTCCTTGCTTTAATGCGCATCATAATTTCTTCCCTGAAATAAGATATCCTTTAACAAAATGATAAATATTTATATAATCCGACAAGCCCACACCAGACTTGTATTAACGTCAGTTCCTGATGCTCCCCAAAGGGTAACCGGAATCAAGAAGGCAATGTCAGATCCTTCCGTTGTACGTACGGCGAATCAATAAACAAAAATGATTCGTGTTTTTGTCTTGAGATTGATTGAACTTAAGCAGAAGGCTTGAATTAAATGAACGAGCCAATGATAAATTGAGCCAAGAGCCTTCTATGGAGGCATGTGCTTCTCGAAAATATTCGCTTCTCATGCCAGAAGCCATTGACCACAAATCAATCCAGTGATTCCTATTTGCTTGTCTCGAAAGCGTGCGTCGTGTGGCGTATTTAATGACTTTTTGACTTTAGCGAAACTATTTCTATTTTGTCAACAATTCGGTAAGTGATGACATTGAGCAACTTTATTTGGAAGCGCAAAATACTTGAGACGATTAAATGATTGATGAATCTTTTTATGTGATGTGAAGTGATGAATGAATGAGATGACTTTGGTGTACGGCATGGAAAAATGAATTGCAGAAAGAACTTGGCTAAGGCTTAAAATAGATTCGGTTTGATTTTATCGTCCAACTATTAATAGACATGTTAAGTGTTTCGGAACTTGGAATACTAGTTTTTATATAAACTAAGTCCACAAAGTCTCCGTACAGTAGCTGAATTTCTATATTTTGGCAACAAAAGGGCTAAAGTGGCAACCTTAGCATTGAGTGGGTCTTCTCCATTCGTCTTTTTACCGAATTCCGAGGATAAGTGTGAACTAAGGATACCGATATGATAACGATAATCAGGTCTGTCGGTGTTAAGGTGTGGACTAAGGAATTCCGTGATTCTTTTGAAAGTTAAGGTATCCTAAATTTATTTTAGAGAAATTGCTTTTTTTCACAAAGAAATAAAAATGGAGATTAAAAATAAAAGTTCACTGGTATTCAGGCAGATTATTATAGGCTTAAGAAAATATATCCTGCGTGAAAAAAACGAAAAATTTAAATAGGACTCCGGTCATCTACTCAATACGTGGTACAACAATTAGAAAAAACCATAACCAATAAACCGAGATCTGGCCGCTAAATGAAGATTGCTTATCGTACGAAAAAGCGATTAATAAAAAGTGTCACCGGAGCAAACTACAACTTGAATTGATGTGTGTCCTCAAACAATAAGAAATCTGTTGTCTAGTAATGGATTTTGATCTCGAATAAGCTAAAAGAACTCAATCATTTAAACAGCCAATAAGTAAACTAGACTGGAGTACGCAACTGAACACTTGGGGGATAAGAATTCGTTCTGGAATCGGGTTAAATTCACCGATCAAAGCAAATTTAACATTTTTGATTCTAATAGTCAAAACTTCTTTCAATACCACAAACAAAATACCTACCAATGGTGTGGCGATGTATGGCATCTTCAAGTATTGGAATTTTTTTTCCATCGAGAAAATCTTCTTTTTTTTGTTCTCACTAAACATATTTTTACAACAAAGCAAAAATGAGGCAAAATTTATAATTTATTATAAAATAGTAAAAAGGTGTAATGGAGTCGGCACACATTACATATATTAACATATTTTATTGTTTACAGAAAGTAGTTTATTATAATAAAGATCACATGTAATTTTTTATTGAGAAAAAAAAGTTGAAGAAATATTCTCACGAAATTGTTTTATTGTTTTTTCGTTGCAATCCTACGATAGTAAAAAAAAATGAAAAGTGAAGAAAAGAAAGGAACATAAAAAGAGCCTTATCCTAGACGGTTCTTGCATAGCCTTATCTAGCTTATCGTTATCCAAACTAACTCAATTTATGCTTAACAGAACTAACCTTACTTTGCCCAAACTAACCTATGCTTTAGCTTCAACCCAGTCAAGCCACCAATATTTATTTGTGCTCCAAACATAGTCTCGGGAACAAGTTTGTTTTACAAAAAATAACAACGACCCAAGCGCACATCACTTATTGCAATAGAATGGATGCTTCACAATGTCAAAAATCAAGTTAAATATCCTGCTCAGCCCCCAGATCGCAAATCAATTGAGCATATGCGGGACACTTGGACCAAAAAATTCGTCAGAGTGAAATAATCAACAAAACTGTTTAAACTGATTTCCAAAAAAGTTCTTTTCCAAGTTCAATAGTTTAAAATGAAAAAAAAACAAACAAAAAGATAATGGCTGTATGGAGACTTTTTGGACTCTGAGTACGTTTATTAATAGAGGGGTTGAAAGATTGGGTGGGGGTTTGTTACACAGCTATGTTTGGTTTTGATCATTGCTAAATCGGTAGCAAAAATGATGGCCACTTGACCAATGACACAGTAGCTCGTCATCTTCTCATAAATAGTTGTCTGAACATCGAGCTTATTAGGTTTTTTACTTACATATAAGCACAACGATCTTTACTAAATCCAATTTACGTCAATCATGGTCCCAGGCATGCTACTTCAAGTTTGTGGCCAGAATTTGAAGACTCTTAAGTTAGAGCCCTATAGCCTATTCCCTTAATGTGTCCGACGGATTTTTGCCACATCATTGTGAAAACCTAAATTTTTGTTAAGCATGGTTTTTGCCTTCGAGGAAGATGTTCTAATTCTAGTTGTTGGGACAAGCTGAAGTCGCAACTATTGTCAATGATGAGCATCCGACGATCTCCTATGTATATTTGCACATGGATTTTATAGTTGCCCCGAGGGGGATTGACTCATTTACTGGTACGACTGATCGGCTTATTTTCGATACATTTCCTTTTGTTTTAAGCTCTTTCAAACGCCGTAAAAGCGTGCATGATGTCACGTTTGACGCGACCGATGATGGTGGTCTATTGTGCAGTTGCAGCTTTATAATAAAATTAATTACATAATATTCAGGACAGGATACTGTAAGCGGAATTTAGCCGGGATTTGTCTTGGATGTTCTTACGATGAAAATGATCGTCGATCGATTTGAAGAAACTTGGGAAAGAAGTGATGTTCTAGTCTTCGGGCATGCTTTCGTCTTTTTTTTTTTTTGTAAAAGCAATTGCTCAAGGAATTGGAAGTATCCTTAAAGTGCTTACATAGCACGAGCAGAAGGAAAGGGAGAGAACGAAAAGAAGGTACCAGTGCACAAATTTATAATTTATTATAAAATAGTAAAAAGGTGTAATGGAGTCGGCACACATTACATATATTAACATATTTTATTGTTTACAGAAAGTAGTTTATTATAATAAAGATCACATGTAATTTTTTATTGAGAAAAAAAAGTTGAAGAAATATTATCACGAAATTGTTTTATTGTTTTTTCGTTGCAATCCTACGATAGTAAAAAAAAATGAAAAGTGAAGAAAAGAAAGGAACATAAAAAGAGCCTTATCCTAGACGGTTCTTGCATAGCCTTATCTAGCTTATCGTTATCCAAACTAACTCAATTTATGCTTAACAGAACTAACCTTACTTTGCCCAAACTAACCTATGCTTTAGCTTCAACCCAGTCAAGCCACCAATATTTATTTGTGCTCCAAACATAGTCTCGGGAACAAGTTTGTTTTACAAAAAATAACAACGACCCAAGCGCACATCACTTATTGCAATAGAATGGATGCTTCACAATGTCAAAAATCAAGTTAAATATCCTGCTCAGAGTGAAATAATCAACAAAACTGTTTAAACTGATTTCCAAAAAAGTTCTTTTCCAAGTTCAATAGTTTAAAATGAAAAAAAACAAACAAAAAGATAATGGCTGTATGGAGACTTTTTGGACTCTGAGTACGTTTATTAATAGAGGGGTTGAAAGATTGGGTGGTGGTTTGATACCCAGCTATGTTTGGTTTTGATCATTGCTAAATCGGTAGCAAAAATGATGGCCACTTGACCAATGACCCAGTAGCTCGTCATCTTCTCATAAATAGTTGTCTGAACATCGAGCTTATTAGGTTTTTTACTTACATATAAGCACAACGATCTTTACTAAATCCAATTTACGTCAATCATGGTCCCAGGCATGCTACTTCAAGTTTGTGGCCAGAATTTGAAGACTCTTAAGTTAGAGCCCTATAGCCTATTCCCTTAATGTGTCCGACGGATTTTTGCCACATCATTGTGAAAACCTAAATTTTTGTTAAGCATGGTTTTTGCCTTCGAGGAAGATGTTCTAATTCTAGTTGTTGGGACAAGCTGAAGTCGCAACTATTGTCAATGATGAGCATCCGACGATCTCCTATGTATATTTGCACATGGATTTTATAGTTGCCCCGAGGGGGATTGACTCATTTACTGGTACGACTGATCGGCTTATTTTCGATACATTTCCTTTTGTTTTAAGCTCTTTCAAACGCCGTAAAAGCGTGCATGATGTCACGTTTGACGCGACCGATGATGGTGGTCTATTGTGCAGTTGCAGCTTTATAATAAAATTAATTACATAATATTCAGGACAGGATACTGTAAGCGGAATTTAGCCGGGATTTGTCTTGGATGGTCTTACGATGAAAATGATCGTCGATCGATTTGAAGAAACTTGGGAAAGAAGTGATGTTCTAGTCTTCGGGCATGCTTTCGTCTTTTTTTTTTTTTTGTAAAAGCAATTGCTCAAGGAATTGGAAGTATCCTTAAAGTGCTTACATAGCACGAGCAGAAGGAAAGGGAGAGAACGAAAAGAAGGTACCAGTGCACATTGGTTTTAAATTGCTGTAGGTTGCAGTGCAGAGGATAATAAAACCAGGTAACGCATTCCATATGCGCAGTGTTTGGCCATTAAAAGAATCTCTATATGTCACAGGCAGCTAGGCAGATGCTCGCGTCGTCGTGTGCAGACGTTTCATCCAGACCAGGCTTAGTTAACGTCGTTTTGAGATATAATTGTTATTCAGTCTTTCAGTAGCCGTAAAGACGTGGAGAAAAAAATAAATAATTTTTTATTTTTTAATAAAATACCCAAAATATTTTTATTTATCTTTATTTGCTGGTGTTGATGGAGCGTTTGGCTTTCTTTCGTAATAAAAAAAACTTCGTCGATCTGGGGAAAGTAAGATGTTCTTACCTTTTCAGCTACAATTATAAAGACCGCTGCCAAATTTTATGTTTTAATTGCTAAGGTAATGACACGTTCGCACCTTAATGCGCTCAATTATTAATACGAAAAGCAGCCAAAGCATTATAATATTTTGTCTAGAGGGATGACGATGATATCATAGCGTGAAGTCGAACACCATCAAAGCTTGAAGAAGGGCATATTGATGCCAATTCATTATAATAATATTGTTTTGGTAAATCATTGAATTTTAAGACCCAGAAGAGCTTATAACTAAGAGAATAAACACCATTCGCAGTCAAAGCCGATTGATTGTATGTACATAAATATTTTTGCTTTCACTTCATCGAAATATTTTTTTGGGCTTTCTCTCCAGGATATGAGAAAACGCAATAGCACAACTTTTTTTATAGTTAAATTTTCGATGCAAATCTCCACGTGTATCAACCATCAAAATCAACAAGTTCCCAATGACAACAAATATAAAGTGTCAACAATCAAAACAATTTTTTTACAGAAAAATCATACAAAGTACGAAATGTGGTGCAAGGACATACATAAGTGACACTGTCTGGCATGTTTTTTCAGCAAAGTTGAAAGCTTCGGTAGGGAAATGCAATTGAAGCTCATATATTCGATGTCCTTCGTAATCATTCAAAAGGATGTTTATGTTTACATCCCTACAAACACTCTGCTAACGAGTCAATAACTCATTTATTACTTATTGTATTAATTAAGGAAATTTATTGCGAACATGGTCATGGTCCAGTCTGTGGTTGTTAGTGTTTCAAGGACATTTTCATCATCACTTTGATTGATTGAACGTGAGTTTGCTAGCAAGTCCTGTGTTCTGTTTATGGATGCAGTGTTTAAGTAAACTTTATTAATAAGCTCCTATACAAACCAAGAGCGTCTGGTGTGGACAAAAGTATGTAGACATTGGGTTGAAAGTTGGTTGATGGCTAGTCTTCATTCATTTGACCGGAAAAGTGTTACTCAATGAGCCTTGGCAAGGGCGTAGGACAATGTGTGCGTGTATTGAGCGGACTGAATTTGGTATGTCGAGGCTGCATATACACTCAACTACGCTGAAACTTTTTTCGTTCGGATTTATACTGAGAAATAATCGAGGTTAGTCTGCAAAGTTTTCAGACTTCTCTGGAAGATTGAGTTACCAATCGAAGCCATAATAGTCAGTGATGTTTTTTTTATTATTTTAATAGAAAGTTGATATAAGGCTCCCACAGTGTTATCAATTTTTACCAATTTTTTCCTATGAAGTAATTATGTATAGTTGACTTCTTTTTTTTCTTGTCCCATCTCTAGGAATAATGCTGATTTCAAAGTCCACGTCCTAAAGTGGGATAGCATTCGAACTAATTGATTTCGAACGCTTTTCATCCTCGATATATTTTAAACGTTTCTTTCGAAATGTTCTCTTCGTTATTGTCAATTTCTGTGTTGGTTCGGTTGAGAAGTCCACGTTTCCTCACCAAATACTTTTGGGGGAAGAGGCTTTTCAACCATTTGAAATTGTCTGGTCTATTTTTTTTCCTCGTGTCTTTCCAATAAAATTAATTTATTCAGATAAATATATTCGCTGATACATTCAACATTTCATTTAATTTTTTTTCCTCTTAGACTCATTTATTTCGTTTTTTCTATTTTCATTATAAGACCTGCCCTTGGGCATCTCTACTTAAAGTCCTACACTGTGTCTTCCGATTTTCTGTTTCTGTTACTATGAGCACGACATCTTCTTTTAAAGTCCTTAGGCATCGCATTGATCTAAAAATATCTTTTGGAAACGAGTGTGGATCACCTTGTCTAGCTCCTCAGTTCAAATGGAATGTTGCAAAGACACTCACGTAGTTGAATTTCTGAAGATACTTTTGATTGTTTTAATTATCGTACTCGAAAAGGTCTTTTCGTTTCCCACTGACACAAAAGCGTACTACTTGCCCGAACAATGTTGTGTAAAATGCGATAATAATGAATAAAAAATTTCCCCACATTATGCTTAACAAATTGGATATGAATTTAATACGCAATGTCGAAAAGGGCACAACTCTTGTTTAATTACTTCCCTTTATCTATTGACATTAAAATATTTCAGTAACTTTCGATTGCAAGTGACTCCAAAATGTAACTTTAAAGTTTTTTTTTATTATTATTCTTCTTGAGAAAGTAGTTATTTTTTATATTTATAACTATAAAACTTAAATTTTCAGACATGTGCGGTTTTTTCTTATTGTATAGGAAATTTAACATTACCTACTAACAGATTTGAATTAATTTTTAAAATATTTTAAAGTCATATTTAAGCACTTAGCATCTGAGCTCTACAATTATTTTTATAAAAAGCAATAATATTTCTTTTAACGTTGAGGCAGCGTTCGCAAAAAGCTCATTCCCTCGACCATTTTTTCGTCAATTCTTGTTACAAAATTGAAAGGCCTCTTTATTTATAGGGAATAAGCCTATGTTCATCCTGAAACTCCATTTTAAATAATGCTGAAAGAAGTTTTGAAATCTGATTGAGAATAACCTCCTTCATACCATATTCCCCATATCCACATTCCCCGGACCCTGACGGTTTGCCCGCTATAGTGCTCAAAAAATGCACCAATTTCCCCGTTCAGCCCTTAACTTTATTGTTCGAACGCTCCCTATCACAAGGCATTTTCTCCATAATCTGGAAAAACTCTTGCATATCAGACAGACCAATCGCGGAACTTTCGTCCATTCATCAACTTTTTGAGAGCATAATCTACGACGCTATGCTTTTCCACTGCAAATACATCATATCTCCTAACCAACACGGATTTCTCAGAGGAAGATCGACAACCACTAACCTAGTAGAATTTATCTCTCGGAATCTATGTTCCTTGGAGAAAGGTAAAAAAGTTGATGTTGTCGCCACCGACTTAAGTAAAGCTTTCGACAAAATATCGCACAACATAATTCTACTCAAGCTCAATGCTTTCGGTTTCCCAGTTACTTTTGTTGAATGGATTAAATCCTACCATGAAAACCGTCAATACGTTGCTATTTTCAGATCCTCCAAATCTAATCCAATTATTGCCATCTCGCTCAAGGGAGCCACGTTGGTTCTATTATTTTCATCCTAAATATTAATGATGTCGACCTTATTATCCGCAACTCGTACATACTATAAACGCCGACGACATAAAATTATATTCGCCCATTTCATCTGCCGCTGACCACCTCCTTCTTCAAGATGATCTGAGCAGGCTTTCAATTTGGTGCCAAAAAAAACTTTCTACATCTCAACATCAGCAAATGCCAAGCCATCTCAGACACACTTAAGCGTCTTCCACAACCCTCCAGGACCTACTTCATCTTTAATCAACCTGTTCTTCTCTCCACGATTTGGGTATTATCTGCTTTATAGAACTCAATTTTCGCACACACATGGACTCCATCATTAGTCGAGCTAACTCCGCCCTTGGCTACGTTAAGCGATGGTCCAAAGAATTCTCAAGCCTCTATGTCACCAAAGCCCTCTTCATAACTTTTGTTAGACCACTACTAGAATATGCTTCCCAAGTTTGGTCCCCTTACTATGACACCCACATCCGGCGAATCGAGGCTGTTCAGCGCCGTTTTTTACGCTTCGCACTGTCTCCACTGAAAAGACAGCTTTAACCTTTAATATTGCATGCACTTAACGATTACTCAACTGACTGTTTGCTGTTCACCACAAGCCTTTTAGAAACAGGCTTCATTTCATCTTTTACAGTAGCAATGACTTTGAATTTCTGTGAATGTCCCATAGTTCGTTTATAGTGGCCGAAGAGTTTTATTTCCGCAGGATTGAATTATTTGTAAGTTACATTTATTATTTATTTATCACCATAAGCAGCTCGAGAATGATTCATCAAGTTTTTGTTCATTCGTATATTTTATTCTAGAATTCTTAAATCTTTTAAGTTGCTATGTCAACGTTAGCTAAGATAGCCATATCTTCCATAAACATGCCTCCATCGCGAAGGGTATCTCTCGAATACAATCAAAATAATGTCGGGCCAAGCACACTTCCTTGTGGAACTCCGCCGCCCGGAAATATCTTTAAACGAGAAATAAGCATTCTTTAATTCAACACAGGACTTTTCTTTCTAGATAGGATAGGATACAAAGTCAGGTAGAAGTCAGGGAAAGCTCTTTAACATATGTAAATGATTTTCAAATGCTTTTTCCACTTCGTTGATTATCCTAAATGCGTCAAGGATAATTCGTTTTTCTTTGATGATAAGTTCAGCTACAACTGATCTTGCTAAACAAGCTTTTAAAAAACTTTCGGCATAATTAGCAAAAACAAGCAAGCGTTACAAGTCTGTGCGACTTCTTATCGTTCGGTATTTTATCCTGTTTTAAAATTATTATCACGCCGGCGACTTTCCACTGCACTGTAACTTGTTGCAGGGTTTATTATATTCAAGAATTACTCTACAGCTTTCTTTGGCAACTCCTTGAGGGAATGTCATATTATGAAATCGTTACCATCCATTTTTGACATTTTTATTGCTTGAAAAGTTGCCGTCGGCGAAAGTTTTCAATATTTGTCCGGCAAAAGACTTGAATATTTTCATGTTAGTCTTTTCAAAAAGTCCCCTTAATATTTACATTATTTTTTTAGTACATTCTTCTTCACTTTGCTTAAGTGTAAGTGGAGAGTGATCATGGGAGATTAACAATCTTTCTTTGACTTTCGTGGTATTATGATCTACACCTGTTCGCAAAATATGGACTGAAGACAGACTTGGTTGACACGGCCTTAATTTGAATAAAATAATAGTCTTCAGTTAATCTGAATGCTTACTGTTTTCAACAAAGCAACTGGTTAGATGATACTATAAAATAATTAATTAGTTTTCAAATTTAATTATTTTTATTTGTTATTCATGTATTTTTTTCGTCACGAGTAATCTATCTTCAATTATATTTACTTATTTAAATATTTATAATTCAGTCATAAAATTATTCTAACATTTACAAAGAACAAAGAACGAAACAACTTTGCAGACTGGCCACTGAAATATAAGTTTGCTTTATCACAACATCTGAAAGGAATTTTAAAATCCTTCAAGAGGCGGAAAATCTTATTGATTTTAATGTTTGTAAATGTATATTAAAGCCTTCATTGTTATCTTTAAAAGACTGCTCAGGTATGTGAAAAAAAAAAAATTTCGAGTTTACTAGCGAATAAAATACCTTGAGGCTATAAACAAGCTTAATAAGCCCAAAAGCATTAATGACACAAAGAAAATTCTCCCTTAAATCCAAAAGTACAATAGTTTCCTCTCTTAAGTTCAAAAATTTTGCTGAATCAAACTTTCTAGTAATGACGTTTTCAGGCACCCGGCCACTAAATTATATCGTTTGTGTATAGACCCGAGCATAAAAGAAATGGTATCATTTGGAAATCTATTAACAGTCCTCGGGATTCATCATTCCTCGGAAATAGCTCTGGTCTTTTTTTGGGTCTATCTCCTACGCTCTTTAATATTCCAACAACCACAT